>PVHP010004625.1:0-70176 GCA_004024765.1 Zapus hudsonius | reverse complement strand
ATGGAGATTGTGTTTGTATCTTTCAGGATGCAGCGAGAGTGCTGGGGCTCATCTAACCCTACCAACCGACCGTAGGCCGATAGCTGAGATTCTGGCAAGAGAGGGGCCACCACAGTCATACAATGGAGGATCCAAATGGAACTCCACAGAGAATGACGAGATGAACAAGGAGCCCACAGCCACAGCCATTAAATCAACAAAGGATTAGCCAGTGGAACAGAAACCAACGATTTTCGACACAAAGACCCCTAAACTCACAACCTTAAAGCAAACTTACTACTCATCCACCACGACTCAGGGAAATATGCAGAAGAGGGGGCGGAAAGATTGTGAGAGCCGTGGTGGGGGAGACTATCCAGAGGTATGGACAGGAGAACCTGGCTTTTTACTAGTCTATCCATGATCCCCTGTCACAAGGACTGATCCAGACAGCTCATGGAGGAAGTTATCCAGTTGAGGGGGGAGGGGAGGGCAGTGGGGAATTGGGGATAACAACTCATTGTTTGCCCACTAAATGTTGTAACTTATTATGGACAATAAAAAAATTTAAAAAAGATAAATAAATAAAACAGAAACCCAAAATTCTTAAGACTTTACCCGTAAAGCAGACCTTAAACTCACCCACCATGACTCAGGAATATGAATGGAAGAGGGGATGGGCCCCCCTCCTCAGCAACAACAACAACATACATAACCCCCTATCCCATGGACTTGTTCAACAAGCCCACTGAGGATGGCCCCCAGTATGTTGGGGACAGGGAAGAGGGAAATAGGATACCATCATAAGATTTGCTCATACAATGTATCTAATTATTCATAAACATGGAAAAATCTTACTTTTAAAACTATAAAACCACATAAAGTTTTTTTATGGCTGCAGTGGCAAATATTTCATATTTGTTATCAGCTAAATACCACGCTAATCAGTCAAATTTCATCCTAGTCATGGAGTTACCAGAAAGACCTTGTATTTTTCAGTATTGTAGCTAAGTTTACAGCTTATAAAAGCTAGAAGTTACTATAAGGTATAACTGTTAATCTATATTCAAAATAAACCAGAGACTTGTTGCAAGCAGTATAATGAAAAAAAAGAATAACATTATTAAACACACACACTCACAAATCACTACAGTTTAGTACATATCCTTCGGCTCAAAAAATTTTCTCAGGTTGGAGAGATGGCTCAGCAGTTAAGGCACTTGCCTGCAAAGCCCTATCACCCAGGTTTGATTCCCCAGTATCCATGTAATGCCAGATGCACAAAAATGCACATTTGAAATTTTAATTTGCAGCAGCTGTAGGTCCCAGTGTGCTTATTCTCTCTGTCTCTCTTGTGTCTCTCTGTCTGCTTGCAAGTAAATGAAAAAAATACAAAAATTCTCATATAACAAGTATGAAATCAGAACTTTGCAAAATATTATGATTGGAGATGAATTATTGAATAAATTAGCATTTAATTTGAAGCTAAAAAGTTAAGAAAAATATCAGTTGAACTATACTAAGGAAGGAATACATTTCAAAAGTAGATACTTTAATTTTCCTGTGCTTCTAAAATTGTATTCTTTCAATATAAATTAAAAAGGAAATATATATATTTATATATTATATATATAAATATATATATATATATACATTAGTGTAGTTAATTATATCATCAGTTGGAATAATTTGCCTTTATGCTTTTTTAGTTTATATTTTTAATTTAATTTGTTTTATTTATCTTTGAAGATTATTTGAGATGTTTAACAACTTTCAACACTCATAATTGTCACTGTTTTCTTTCACACATAAATGAAAATAAAGTCTAAAAATTGGAGGGTATGTAAACACTGTAACTTTCAGTAAATTATCCTTTATAAAATCATGTTGGTATGCTTAAATATAAGCATGATATTTCTTCCATTGTACAATATTCATTTAGTTATATTTTAGCCTGTGTTATATTATAGCATGATATATATATATATATAAAACATTCATTTAGTTATATTTTATCATGAGTTGTGTGGTGTGAGGTGTGTGAAATATGGTGTGTCTATGTGTGCAGTGTATGTTACATGTGTGTGCCATGTGTGCATGCATGCAGAGGCCATAGGAAAATGTCAGAAGTTCCCCTCAATCAACTGTCTATGTTGTTTCCTTGATGTAAGTCTCTCATTAAACCTGAAGCTGCCATTTTGGTGAGACTGGCTGACTAGCAAGTCCTAAGACGTCTCCGACAAACAATCCTCCCAGGACTTTGGGATACACGCTTGTGTAGCCATACCCAGCTTTTTACATGGGTGCTGTAGACCAAACTCAGGCCCTCCCAGGTCCTCAAGTTTGTGCAGCAAGACTTCTTACCTTTTGAGACATCTCCTTAGACTGTAGTCAATCCATGGATTTCCCATTGTCTTCTTATTCTGATAGAATTGTAAGTGCCATTGTCAGTTAGGTATTCTTGTTGAAAAATTGACCTGACAAAATATGAAAACTATTACCTTTCAAAAGTAAGTTGGTGTTCACATTTTATTTCAAGATATGATACCAAGCACTGCTGCAAAATCTATCTTCTTTTACTTTTAGAAGAAATCTTAAAAAAAATTGTAATAGAACAATTCTATAGTGCTATTCTCTTCGCAGTTATATTAAATGTACCTGCCAGATGAAGATATATTGGGAAAGCACAGTGGTGGGAACTGCCATAGAGTGAGACTCACTGTTCATAGCAAGAAATACACATGTTGTAATAATGTGTCTCCTGCAAATAGAATAAAGCTACTTTAATAGTTTTTTGAAATTTGTTTGAATTTATATGCAGCTATTTACAGATTGTCCTTACCCTTACATTTGTTTAAGAATACATATGCAAAAATCTGAAAAAGATTTGCTTATAGTTAGAAGGTAAAACTGTTAAAAATAATTCTCAACAAATTGTTTTTCCCAACATGAATATATTTTCCTTTAGTTAGAACTTGTCTTTGCACTTTTCTTAATGTCATGTTCCCACATTTTATATTTATCTGCCCTTTTGAGACAATTGAATACATTTTATGTTATAGTCAAAATTACTCTTTTATGGACTATATAGATGGTTTAAACATCTGCATGTTAAGTAAAATTAATATAACATAAAAGAAGAGAAAAAAATCTTTAGAAATTATAGAATATTTATACAAAAAATTAGACTGTAAATTGTGCATCAAAGGTCAAAATGCAATCATTGGTATATAAATTCTTTATATTTTGTGTAATAAAAAAGAGCAACAGATTTTTATACAAAGATATTTTCAACTAATTATAATCATATGAATGCAAATGAAAACAGCTATGTGATTTCACTAGATCTTCGTAACCTCACTCAATATATCTATGTGGGTTTTAGCATTTACCAGACTTCCTTACTGAGATTGTTGAATGATGAAGCTGAGCTGGATGGAAGCCCTATAGTAATTATCATATGTCTCTCTCTCTCTCTCTCTCTCTCTCGTGTGTGTGTGTGTGTGTGTGTGTGTGTGTGTGTGAGAGAGAGAGAGAGAGAGAGAGAGAGAGAGAGAGAGAGAGAGAGAGAGAGAGAGAGAGAGATCCATGCAGAATTATTTGTGAAGGTGAGAAGTCCAAGGACATGAAGACATACTATGGGCTTGATGCATGCCTTAAGGCATTTTAGTTAAAAGCAACTAGTTCAAAGTGCACAAGGTAACATGGACATATCTGAAAACATTGTGGTTAGGAAAAGTCCAAGAATGAGAATCAGAAACAAGATGGATCACATTTTTTGAAAGTTTAGAGCACAAGCGTACAAAATAATAACATATTTATTAAGATAATATGCTGACAAAAGTTTATAGGTTACATATGTAGAGAGGCTGAGGGATATAGATTATAGAAAGACATGAATAAGAAAGTAAGATGGAAAAATAATATCCCACTATGCCAGACTGGTCCACATTTTCCAAGAGAAAATTCCTTTGGTACATCAATAGCAAATGTTCACTGTAATCACAATATTCAAGAAAATTTGTCAAAACCTCTGTCTTTAAATGAGTGTGAATAAGTGATTAGCTGATGGCTTTCATAGGATTCAATAGATTCATATGTGAAAGACAAAGTAGTATTCTCCTGGTTCTAGTCATGCTAGCCCTGGTAAATTCTAGCTACTCAGGAGGCTGAGCCAGGAGGATCATGAGTTCAAGGCCTTCCTGGGCTATACTGTGATTTCAATGATAGATTAATCTATTTAGTGAGAACATATCTCAAAACAAAAAGGAAAAATCTGGCCACAGATTTAGTTTAGTAGTAGACTGCTTGCCTAGCATGTATGAAGCGCCCAGTGCCACAAATAAATAAAATGTGATTTTGCTTGTTGTGACGGGTAAGTTCTGTTGTCAGTTTGACCCCTTTAGTAATCTTGGGTTGGTCTCTGAAGTTGTTTACAGGAAGGTGGCCCTTTCAGAGGCAGGAAGTAAGGAGAATTAGGGGAGCTAGAAACAAGCATCACTTCCTGGGAGGGCATTGCAGGGAGTAAACAAATGTGGGATAGGGTTGCAAGACCCCAACATTTGCTGTTGTGTTTGTGTGATGCTGGTGATGGTTTTTCTCTCTCTGCTTGGACTGTGAAAGGGTAAGTTCAGCCTTGAAAATTCCCCTGGATCTGTAACTTCAGTAAATCCCTTCCTTTCCTATCTGTGCCTGGTTTTTGGAGGTTCATCCTAGTGGCATGTGGCTGACTATGACACTTGTCTTGCCTGATTTCTAGAGGCAAAGGCCTTAACCTCTGAGCAGGCTCTCCAGTCCTTACCTGCTTTTTAAATAACAAGAACTTCTATGTATGCAGTGTAAATCTCCAATATAATATGCTAGAATAGGCAATGCCTAGGAGTTAAACGCGTAGCATGATTGTCATTTCACTTAATTAAGGTGAAAGTCCCTTATACACTGCAACATGTGCTGCCTATTAGTTAACTAAGCAACCATGATTGTCACTTCATATAATTAATGGAAAAGTTTCTTTCCTACAATGGAAGAAGGATATAACTGGAGAGGTACCTTGGTGTTGAGGAACTATAGGCAAATTTTCTTCTAATTTTCATGTACCTTCTGAGTTAATTATTTTATTAGAACCCAAGTAAGACCTAAGTAAGAAGGAAGCCAATAAGATAAAATACTTTTATTTTCCAAATTAGGCAATGGCTGTTTAAAGGAGATTGTGTTTAATGATTTCGTCTCCCCAGGAATAATTCTTTAGATTTTTATCATAGAGTATCAAGTATCATTTTAAATATAATTTTATTTGAAAGCACAGAGATAAAGGAGAGAGTAGAGAAAGAGAAAGAGGGAGAGAATTAGAGAAAAATGGATGTGTGGTCAAGGGCCTTTTGCCTCTGCCAATGAACTCTAGAAACATGTGCCACTTTGTGCATCTGTCTTCATGAGGGTACTGTGGAAACAAATCCAGGTCATCAGGCTTTTAAGCAAGTGCCTTTCACCATGGAATTCTTCAGCCCTGAGTATCAAGTATCTTATCTACTTTTCCATATTCCGAAACCTTAGGTGATATTATATTCATTTGTTTCATAGTTTTTAAGCATTAAAATTTTAAAATTTCCGTTATATCTGAGTTAATTGCTATCATTACATTTGAAATAATTTTTTGTCTTTATTATCCATAGTTACATATATTGTATGAACAAGTCTAATAAAGGTAGCTCCTTTACCCTCCTCCCTGCACCCCACCGATGGTGGACCCTCCTTGTGTGCATACTGAATCAGTCCATTGGGTAGGGGTAACAAATAGCACATGAGGTATCCAGGTTCCCTCCAACTTTTATGTTGTTACTGAGGGGGGCCATGTCTCTGGATATTCTCCCCACCATGGCTCTTACAATCATTCTGTCCCCTCTTCTGTTCAGTTCCATGAGTCATGGTGGACAAGTTTTAAGTCTGTTATTGTTGAGCTCTTAAGTGTCTCTGGACTTATGCTTTGGGTTGTATTGGATATCATTGTTGTCTGTCTCCTTGGCCTATCCTTTGTTAACTGACTTGCTGTGGTGATATGTCTCATGTATATCACAAGACTTTCTCAGAGGTTTTATTTGGGGCCTACACAATAGGCCTGGGGTGGTTCATCTCTTGCCAGGATGTCAACCATCAGCCTGTAGCTTCTTGATGGCGTTGGATTGACCTCAGATCTCTCACTGCCATCTGAAAAATACACACAGAATCTCTATCGGAGAGTGAGATCAGTATAGGTTAAGTGAGACACACATTGCTAACTTGGCAACATTCTAATGGGTGTAGCCTCTCTGAAGTTCTCTGGTAGTGGGATATTCCCCTTGGAGCCCATGTTTTTATTTTCCATAGGGTTTTGCCCTGGATCTCAATTCTAGTTATGGGTTCCTTGTCACTGAGTGGATTTCTTGGCCAATTTGAAAGCCTTTGATTAACCCCCTATGTTTTGGTGCCATTGTTGCACCACTGTTGGCTCGATCTCTCCCATAAAGCAATATTTTCAGCATTCTCATGACAACATTCTGGATTTTATATCTGTGGTCTCTGCTTTCTCCAAATATCATTGACTAACTTCCCCTGGCAGCTCATGTAGTGCCTACCAAGCACTACACATGCTACCATCTGGGAGTTGGTTACCGTTCTGGATCTCGCAGGGTATTAGTGTTGTGTCATGACTTTCAGTGGTTTCTTCAGCAATAGAATCTTACCTTTGGCATGGATTGGGTATTCAAGAGCTTTGACAGAAGTGTGTCTTGTTTTGGGACCTCATAGGTCTCTTCGATCAACAGCTCAGTGAGGGAAGGAACCATTGACTGGGACAGGGAGTTACAGGTCTAATCAATTTTTAATGGGGTTAGGCTTCCTCACATTTTTTTCAGGGCCCCTGAAATATTTTTTGATTTATGGAAATAATATAGAGAAATAATGTGCACATTTTAAAACTGCAAACCAATTATGCATGTTCATAAGGAGTTTGTAAGTTTAAAGAGCATATTGGTAAAGGAAACAACCACATCATTAAACAGTTGTTCCTGGATACTATTCTTATGAAGAATCAATTACAGTTATAGCAAGGGCAATATATATTTAATTGTGCAGTTATGGCATTTTAGAAAATCTGAGAATAACTAATTCCATGACTATAGGTAGAGCTTGTGCTATAAGTAATTGGAAAGAGATTAGAATCCTTTGCTTGACCCAATGTGTGGGACATAGCTAAAAGGCACAGAGGATATGGGGTTAAGGGAAGTTGAAATAGGCTGAAGCCCCGGTCAAAAGTCTCGCACGTAAACCTCCGGGCCCCCTGGCAAGCCACAGTGAACCCTGTGTTCTCACCCCAGCGGTGCTGGACAGTAGGTGACAGCTCCAGGTGACAGTTTCTCTGTAGCTGCCACCATGGAACTCATGTCTAATAATCACATACTTCCCGCTACTCAGGGCTGAGCAAGCCCTTCAATTTATGCAAATTAGGCATTCACAGGTTACTAGCTCCTGCTTATCCACTTGTGAGACGTCCATAGTCCACCCTGCCCCACCCAATCCCCTTGCTATGCCCCTGCCTCTAATTTTCCTGGCTTCTCCTCTCTATAAATATGACCTCTCCACATACAATAAATGATATATGCCCATTCCACCCATGGCGGCTGTATCTCGAGAGTTTCTTTCTCTTGCCGGCCCACATTCTGCCAGCCTTCACCATGACCCACAGCGTCAGCAGAGAAAGAAACGACATACCAATGTAGTATTTTCTACACTGCAGCTTGACACGAAACTAAAATAAACACGAAACAAAAAATATACTAGTGTTCAAATATAAGCTCAATTTCACATAAAATTTCTGTTTGGCTCTTAGCAGTTTTAGCTAAACCACAGGACTTGGGTGAGATGGTGCAGGTAGTTGAGCTTCAAGAAACTAGTAGCATAAGACTCTATGATTATCATTACCTCCCTCCTTCCTTCCTCCTCCTTCCCTCCCTCCCTCCTTTCCTCCCTGTGATTGTTATGTTTTGTTGTCAACTTGGATCTTTTTAACTATCTTGGGTGGGTCTCTGAGGATGTTTATAGGAAGGCAGCCTCTCAGCAAGGGACAAGATGTAAAGAAACTCAAAGAAGCTAGAAGTAAACATCCTTTCCTGTGTGGGCAGTGCAGGAAGGAAATACCAGAGACTCAGGAAGCCATTAAGTCTGGAATAGGGTTGCAAGACCTCTAACCTCCCTCTGTCCTTCCCTCCCTCCTTCCTCCCTTCCCTTCTTCCTTTCTTCTCTCCTTTTTTCCAGCTCTTCTTCCCTCTCTACTTCCTTCCCTCACTCCCTTCTTCCTTTCATCTCTTCTTCCCTCTCTACTTCCTTCCCTCTCTCTTCCCTCTCTTTTTCCCTCCCACCCTCCTTCTCTCCCTGACTCTTTCTGATGTCACATGTTGTGTGAAAGAGCATAAGCTCTACTTCTAATTGACCTTATTGCTCCTCTCTCCAAACAGAATGAATGTTATGTGCTTACATAATAAATGATATGAAACAATGGAAAAGATATTATTGATTCTGTCTAATACTTTACAAGGTTCTAAATATTTTATAAATATTTCACTTAAATTCGTGAATTGAGTGTTATGTTACAATGTGAATTTTGGAGTGGGTACAAACTTTAAAATGGTAAAAATCATCTCTTTAGAAAATCCTTATGTGTGTACATACATATATATCCATCCATCCATCTATACATACATACATGTATGTGTATATTTAGTTATCTCCTAGAACAAATAAGGTAAATAAGTTTGTGGAATATGAGATTGATACAAAAGTCAACCATGAATGACTATGAATAACATTGAAAAAAATCTCAACTATATCACACCTTCTGAGGCTCAGAGTCCGTCGCAGATGTGGCAGCAAGACTGGAAGAGCCAAGGGATGGGTAGGACTGCTTGCAATGGAATCTTTCAGGAACAAAATGCTATTCACGACTCACAATGCCTGACACTACCTACAAAAGACCTTCACAACAGGAGGAAAAATGACATTAAAATAAAATAGAGAATAATTGCGGGGGGAGGGGACATGTTGGATGGTGGATTTGAATAGAGGAAAGTGGGGATAAGGAGGGAATTATCAGGGTTTATTGTCTATAATTATGGAAGCTGTCAATAAATAGTATTAAAAAACTCACCCACAATGACTCGGGGAACTGAGAAGTGGGAGCAGAAAGATTGTAAGAGCCATGGTGGGGGGAGAATATCCAGAGACATGGCCCCCCTCAGTAACAATACACAATGGGGAAAAAAAAACTGGCTACCTCTTGTGCAATTCATAACCCTCTACCCCAAGAACAGCTCCAGTGTGTGAACTGAGGGTCAACAGGGGGTTGGGAACAGAGAGGAAGGAAATGGGGGTACCATCACAAGACTTGCTCATAGAAGGTATCTATTTATTGATAATAAAGATATTTAAATTAAAAAGATTTGAAGTATTGAGGATAGATTAAAGTACAATGCTAAGGGTAGGGGCTAGGGAGATTGCTTAGTAAAGACTTTGCATGCAAAGTCTGGTGGACCAGATTCAATTTTTCAGTACACATATAAAGCCAGATGCATAAAGTAGCATATGCATCTGGAAATACTTTTCAGGGGCAAGAGGCCCTGGCATACCCATTCTCTCTCTCTCTCTCTCTCTCTCTCTCTCTCTCTCTCTCTCTCTCCATTTCTTTTTGTCCCTCTCTAAAATAAATATTTTAAATAAAATAAAGCACAATGTTGAATCAGAAAAAAGCTTGATAGTATTTACATTAAAACTTCCCCCCAAATTAGACATAAATCTACTAATACATTTATAAGATCATTATTAAGAAATATATAAATTGATGAGATGAGGTTCTAACTAAATGGAGGGATAATATGCTACATTCATTCATAAGACTCCATAATGTCAACATGTCAGTTTGTTAAAACTAGATGCACAGATACGATGAAACCCCACTGAGAACCACAGCAAATTATTTTTTTCTATCAACACATTGATCCTAAAATTTACAGGAGGAGACAACCTAACAGAATAGCTAACACAATGTTGAAAATAGAACTGTTAGAGAGCTGGATTTACCAGAGAACTCAAGAAAATATAATATTTGAAGATGATTAAACCAGCAGGAAGAGTACAGACAAATTCAATAGATGGGAGAACAGGAGAAAGAACCCCCCCCACACACACCCAAAAGTATATGTCACAGTGAAACTCATTGCTTTGTATATTAACATAACAAAAATAAACCCAAATTTGATCATAGTCTCCAGAGGAAAGTAAAATAAATTACTTATAGGGCTGAGCATGACAACACCTTTATAGATATCACATCAAAAATATGCCCATGATCTCAGGAAGTAAATATTAAAACAGCAATGCAATATCAGTACATAGTTATAAAAATAGTCAAATCTTGAACACTGATAGAATTATGCTTTGCCAAAGCACAAGCCCCCCCCCCAAAAATAATCAAAATCATAACTCTTTCATTCATACCTAGTGGTAATGTAAAAGTGATATGTCCACTCTGAAAGATATCTAGGCAACTTCTACTAAAACTAGGCATGTTTTTTACAATATGATCCAAAATAATGTTTCCAATATGAATGCACATTCCAACTAATTAATAGATGGATGTTTATACTTGCTTTAGACATAATTATCAAATCTTAGAAGCAACAAAGACTCCCTAACTTAGGTTAATAAATAATGGTATCATCTATCTATCTATCTATCTATCTATCTATCTATCTATCTATCTATCTATTATCTATCTATCTATCTATCTATCTATCTATCTATTATCTATCTATCTATCTATCTATCTATCATCTATCTATCTATCTATCTATCTATCTAAATACCAGGGATTAAAACACTTAGCAGATGGATTACTTAGTCCCAAATACACAAATTGCAAGATGGAAGCATCAAACATAGAACAAAATTAAACAGCAACATGTTTCCTCCAGAACAATGCATTAAAATTAATTTTAACATGTTATCCATGAATTTGAACAGCTAAAAAGTTAAAAGAACTTTTCAGTACATTTGATAAACTATTGAATGAACTAAGGAAGACACTACAAGATATGCAACTATATCTCCTTTAGGAGAGCTAATTTCTGAAAGTAAAATAAACTTCTGTCACATAAAGCTGAGTTGGAAGCCTCACTAACAGACTGGGTCTAGAGAAAGACAGAATGCCATGCTGAAGACAAGACAGATGCAGTTGAAAATTCACACAGCAATAAACTAAGAAAGAATAAACAGAAGTGATAAGACATCTGAAATACCATTAAAGACAAAATTTATAAGTCTTTACTATGTGAGGAATTATAAATTAATGGCACAGAAAACATATGCAATGCAATGACAGAGAATTTCCCAGACTTGGACAGTATAGTCCTCCAGGTTCAGGAGATTTTTGGTTCCAAATAAATATGACGAGAAAATAGACACTGTATTATAATCTAAATCCCAAGATTAAAGGACAAAGAAAGAATAGTAAATTCTAAAACAGAGAATGCCAAGTAATTTATAAATGCAACCATCAGGATAACAGAATTTTCAGAACTCTTAAGTCAGAAGAGAATAAAATCACATCCTTAAAGCCATGAAAATATTACTATAAACCTAAATTGCTGCCATATCTAGCAAATTTAGCATGAAGGATCAAATAACCAACTTACAGTAAAGGAACTCAGGACTCAGGCAATACTTCATAATGTTCATAAATTAAATATACAAGAAAAGGAAGAAAAACACAAGCATGGGAAAATGGGAAAGAATAACTTTGTAAAAATTAAATGAAGTATTACAATGAAAATGAGGTTAAGAAAAGAAACAACAATACAAAAACAGCAAAAGTAGAGGAATTAATAGGTATCTTCCTATATTTACACTGAAAATACATGGTGCATACAATCTAATTAAAATCCATAAACAGGCTACATGGATTAAGAAATGACATGGGGACTGGAGACATGGCTCTGTGGTTAAATATTCTTATTTGTAAAGCCCAATTTACAAAAAGAATTTTCAATTCCCCAGTACTCATGTAAAGGCAGATGTGCAAAGTGGCACATGGGTCTGGAATTCATTTGCATTGGCAGGAGACCCTGGTGCATTCATTCTCTCCCTTTTTTTATCTGTTTCTCAGTCTCTTTGTAATAAATTAAAAAATGAAACAAAACAAAAAATAAAAATGAGATAGCAAATGCAGACTAACAGTGAAAGCATGGATAGATACTCCATGCAAACTGAATAAGAAAGAAAGCCAGAGGATCTGGACCAACAAAGTATACTTCAAGAAAATATAAATCCAGGGACTTCTAAAGAGGACAACCTTTCAATAGCATATGAGAGTTGTAAATATATGTGCTACAGACATTGGATCACCTAATGTCATCAATTTCCTATAATAAGAAGTATGGATTAAAGGGAGAGATAGACCTAAGTGGCATCAACAGTTTTAATGGGTCATCTGTGTGTGTGTGTGTTGGGGGGGGGTACATTTATTTCAACTATTCAATACTTTTGCAATTTTTACTCTGTGAATTTATTGTTCCTAGGATAAATTTAAATGATTGAAAAAACAGAGATGTTCTTTAATATTTCCACTTATTTTGAATCTTCCTTTTAAAAATAGAATTTGTGTATTCATTTGCTAGTCTGAAATACTTTGGTGGAGGCAGCTTCCTTCAGTACACTTCATGAGGAAGTGACATGATAGTGGGTTCACAGTTATTGTTACTCCCTTTGTATCCTCTAGATAACAAGAATACTATGATGCTTTTTAACAAAAGGGAGAAATATGGGCATTATTGTTGGATGTAATTTAAGAATAAGGCATTAAATTGTATTTGCTAGAGTATACAAATTTAGATTTGTTGGATGTGTAAAGAAACATAAATTATGGAATGTGCCATATAAGTTCCCTTCTGCTAACCTTTGACAATGGAAAAACTTCAAACATTCATAAATAAAATATTTTAATACAAAAGGGACATTTTATTGCTCTATAAGGAATTATTCCATGTTTCAAGTGCAAGAGAATGAACAATGGATGTAAAAATGTGATTCGAAGCCATTGTATAATTCTATACATAAGATTTCACCATGATAGCATGAACATTTTGATCTAGTTCTTATACTTATTTTATAGATAAAATTAAGGTACAATAGAAATAGTACTTTACTAGTTTATTTCAAGATATTGACATGTGTCATAAATTTGCATAATGCCTGGAGAGGTTTCTTGTGTCTTGTAAGCATTTGCAACTGCTATAATATTCATATTTTATGATTAGAGTTAAAAATTATGGGCTGGGAGATGGCTCAGTTGTTAAGGCACTTGTTTGCAAAGCGTGTTGGACTGGGTTTGGTTCCCCAATACCCAAGTAAAGCCAGATGCACATGCATCTGAAGTTCCTTTGTAGTGGCTGGAGTCCCTGGCATGCCATTCATTCTCTCTCTCTCTCTCTCTCTCTCTCTCTCTCTCTGTCTGTCTCTCTCTCTCTCTCTCCTTGGAAATAGAAAAATTTTTTTTAAAATATTCCTTGCCTTGCTTTGAGCAGACCACATAATATTTAATTTTGAATTCAGACTATTTATTTGGGCACAAAGTTACTTTACTATGTATTATTTGTATTATTTCAAGAGTCTTATCTTGAGTGGAAACAAGACTAGCCTCTGACCTATTTAATAGGAGTGTAGTTTGTGACTCCAAGAGACAGAGCTGAATGGGATACCAGTTTCCAGTTTTGGTTCACTGTTTCCCCATTCCTTTCAATGCTTATAAGTCTTTCAGAAGTCCATTAGTGCACTTGCCAAACACAAAACAAGAAATTTCTTTTTCATGGTTCATTCAGATAATGGATGAAAATGCACAGGAGTTTGCAGATGGAGTGTCAAGATTCTTTTTTTTTTTGAGCAAAGTAACCGAAAAGTTTTAATTTGAAGCATTTAGCAACTCAAAAAGGAGAAAAGCATTGAATAACTTACAATACTGCCCCTGTCCCTAGTTTTAGAAAATATGAATAAATACCATGAATTATGGTTTGGAAAAATAGGTCTTAGACATTTGGAATTCTCTACATTGAATTCTCATACTTTATAAGACTCATTATTTCACCAAAAATTAAAATTTGATCAATTAAAAATGTAAGATGGGGCTGGGGAGATTTTTCAATGGTTAAAGGTGCTTGCTTGCCAAGCTTGATGGCCTGGGTTCCCACATTAAGCCAGATGCACAAAGTGGTACATGCATCTGGATTTCATTTGCAGTGGCAGAAGGCTCTTGCACATCCATGCCCCCTCTTTCTCTCTGTATCTGTCCAAATAAATAAATATAAATAAATAAATATAATGACTATTTCATTTCTATCTACAGTTTTATGTATTTTACAATGCCTTATAATGTAACCAAAATAGTATAATTGACAGGTAAAAATTATACTTGTTAAAAGAATACCTTTCATAATAAGAAATGTCATCAACTATGTACCCTATATAGCAAATAGCAGAATTTCAGCCATAGAATATTGCTTTTATAAAAATGAAATTTTTAATTTTTTAGTCAATTATGCATGCATGCCATTTTCCCAGGTGTGAAATCAACAGCTAGTGAATTTATACTCTACAAATACCACACAAATACATGCACGCACACACATACACACACAGTGTGTGTCTTTGTAATTTCAACAAGTATGCATATTGGTGCATACAAAAAATAGAAAAGTTAAATAGTATATAATCTTAAAATATCTAGAACCTACTCAAAAATTGTTACAATTTACACATGTCTTTAAATTCAAGTAAAACTACATGTGCTAAATTCTATCAAAACAAAATAGAATGAGATTATAGCACACCTGGTTATTCAGGTAAGAAATATATTTTGTAAGGAGCTCCATTCAGAGTTACCACTGAATTTATAATGTATACACTCTCCAGTAACAGGTATACTATCCTCAATTGTAAAGTATATGCAAGAGTTGTATTTAAAGAACTTAGACTTTAATTAGGAAACAGTACCTAGTAAATATGCCTGAATATAGGGAGGTCGATTATTTTTATGAAAAAGAACAAAAATGATTGAATTGGGGGATGGGCATATGAGAATTGATTATGGACAGAAATGGGCACATAGAACAAATGTTAATTTACTTTAGCAATACTAATTAGTTCAAATAGGAACATACTTATGTCATTTTTCCTTTGAAAGCATGCAAACAAAAGCATCTTACTTAACCTGAAAGATCATTTGAATTCTAGCTGTTTTTAATTTAAATATGCATTTTTCTGCATTGACCTCCCTGACATTTTATTTCACTGCCTAGTGTGTAGTTTAGAAAATTCAAACACATGAAATACACTATGAACAGTTATCAAACCCTTTGCAAGTGAACACAAAGCTAGGAAAGTCCTGCCAGTGGCATTCAGACTTCATGTTCAATCTATCAATCCCGACACTGGGGTGGAGGTGTCTTAATTTTTATACGAAATATAATGGCATGGATCTTATCTTGCACTGGGACCTAGTATTCATATTGTTATCACAACAAGGAGTAAACAATGGCTAAAGGAAGCGGGGATCCTCATTCCCGGGCCTGTAGTGCTCGCGCAGTCATGCAGAACCAATTTCCTGGCGGTCTCTGAATCCACATAAAGCTGCTCTGTAACTGCTGCTGACAATGAACTAGTGACTGGAAAAAGAAATCTTAAACACAGTCACATCTCCTGACTGCTAAAATCCTGCTCACAAGGCGCGCTGAGCTAATGCTCTGCACGACAGGAATAACATTTAAAGAAATGTCTGAATACTACACAAAGTTTCTCATCTAATTTTTTGAATGTTGCTAGGCAACTAAAACAATATATTCCTTACATTGCCAAATTTCTATTTTTGGGATTATTTTCTCATGGATAATTAAATATTCTTATTTTTTGCTTATTCCCTAGTAAATACTAGTCATGATGTTAAATGTGGTAATTGTTTGACTTCCTCATGAATGTATTGTGGAAAATCCTAAAATAATTTGAGTCAGGAGTTTTATAAGAAAAATGTTAGTATCTGATATTTTTAAAGGAATATAGTACTTTACTTGATTTGTAACCTAATTACAGTGGTTAGCTTGCTGATTAGTTTATATTGATTGAATTGGATCAAGTGATTGGGTCTTCCTTAATGTGCAAATATTATTACCAAAATGATTTTGTAGATTTCACCACTTGGAAGAAAATAAAGCAGAAAGTTACATCGTACAGTGCACCATGTGGTTTCTTGGAGGCTAATTGTAATGGTGAACTGGGCATACAATAAGCCTTTACTGTCCTCTAGTAGTAACAGGGTTTTCCAAGTTCATTTGGGAAATTAATTATATTTAAGAAGTTCAATGTGCTGCAGAAAAAAAATAGCATCAGTATCTAAGAGTAAGGATTAACTGAAATGCGTTAAATTTGAAGATGGCTTTAAAAATTTCCATCTTCATTTTAATTATTACCATAAAATCCAATTAGAATAGAGTTAAGTTTTGCGCAGACTTTTAGCCGAATTTTATTGTCTGATTCACTGTGGAAATGGCACTTTCTAATCAATCTTTTTGGAAGAGACGCAATAAAGTTGAATACATAATGAAGACTAGATGTATAATGAAACTTCAATTAGGGTTTTAAACACATACAAATCAATTAAAGAAAATTTTGCTAAGTTTAAAGCAGTTGTTATCTACTAAATTGGCCATTATTTTTAATATATAACAATAATTATTTTACTTAGTTTAGAAATAATAGGATTTATTAACATCTTCACTTTCTTATTTTTCATCTGATCAAATCCTAGAAACACAGTTACACCAACAATTTTAAAGCAAATCAAGTATCAATATTTGAAGCATATATATACATTATTCTTGTCAGTATAATTCAATTTACGCTTTGGAAGTTTAAATGTTTTTATTTGCATGCCCCTGTTTGTGACCAATTTTTACAAATGTATTATGAAGAACTGGGAAATAAATTTTCTTAGATCATGAAGTTAAAAATATATTGTTTTCCATCATTGATTACATTGAGTATCTTGTACAATCCTACATATATTCATTAGACTTTAAAAAAATAGTTATATTATCTTTTATGCCCATTGCCTGTTTTTCTTCTTGTTTCTTATTAATAGGTTTTATATCCATATTTTAAGTTTTTCAAGTCATAAAGACCTGTGCATGTTATATTTTCATTACATATTTAACTGCCATCAGCATAAATATGTTATTGGTTGCACTACTGCTTTTTATTAATATTGCTAAGATTGTGGCTTTACCTTGTTTATGCTTTATGAATTCTATTCATCTACTTTTTCCTTAAAAAATTGTGTTGGGGCTGGGGATTTGGCTCAGCAAGAATTAATTAATGCAAGAATGCAAGAATGAACAGTTGAGGGAGACTGAAGCTGAAGGAGTTCGAATCTCCCACTCCCAAAAAACAGCTGGGTATGGTGACATTTGCCTGTGTGTCACAGATCCTTAAGTGGAGCAGAGAACAGGAATCCCAAAGGCTTGCACAAAAGCAAGCTCCAAGATCAGGAAGAGATTTTGGCGCAAATGAGAACAGGAGGAAGAGCAATGAAGCAGGACACCCGAAGTTCTCCTCCTGCCATGGTGAGCATGTGGGATGCTGTAAGGGCATATACATGTGCATATACTGCATATACTTCCCACACAAATAATAAGTAAAAATTATAGTGCTTTGGTGATGTTGTAAGCAACCACATTGAACCTCTCTTAAATGCTTGGGCTTGCCTTCACCTCTTCTGCCATGCACACTTCTTCTACCTGTATATACTGTAAGCCATAAATGCTACCTTTGTTGCCACAGGGCTGCACCTGTAATCTCACATCCCTCACTGTAGTGATTGGTTAAAGAAAGAATTTGTTGCTCTAACTGAGCCAATCATACATAGTATATATGTATGTATGTATGTATGTATATTTGTGAATCATTCATGACTAAGTATTTGCTTTTGGTCTGGAGAGATGGTGTAGTGGTTAAAGGTTCTTGCTTGTAAAGCCTGCCAGCTAGGGTTCCATTCACCCTGAGTAAAGCCAGATACACAGTGGTACATGCATCTGGAGTTTGTTTGGTTTAGCTGTCCCATTTGAAGATGAGCACAGAATAGGCATTATTTCTCAGCAATTTTGCCAGCTGTACATATCTGCATTAGCTGCCCATAGCACTGAGAAACTTCTGTGAAAGAGGCTTCAAGCAACACTAACCTATGACAACAAGGTTTGGTATTTAGTAGGCAGTTTTTCATGCTGTCATACATAAGAATCTTTAAACCTATTGCTCTAGCTTACATATATCTTGTTGGTTGTATTGCAGCCTTCTAGTCAATCAAAGGGAAAAGTCAGAGAATCACAGTTTCCCAATGCATCTCTGAATCACTAGATTTTGTCCCATGTGAAACTAGTCACGCCATGTTAACTTTATCATTTGTGTGTGCCAGTAACTTAATATGTTAAAGTATGCTTCTGATACTAAAGGCCAAGAGTCCTATCAAAGTAATGACATGTACTCATTTATAATTAAAACTCAGATTGAGTCCATTGATTATTAGAAAATTAAATCATTGTATTTTCCATTGAAAACAATCAATATATTTAATATCTCTTCATAATATAATTTAATTTAAAGCTTTCAAGATATTTTAAAATAATTTCAGAGTTTATTTCACACTGGCTTAAGTGTAGTTTATGGAATAATCTGGCTTAGTTTAAAATCTTGGCTTCATCATTTCATGACTGTGTAAATGTATCCAATTGCCTAGTTCACATATGTTCAAGACAAGTGGTAATCTCTGTGTCCTAAAGTTATTGTGGAATTAAATGAGGTTACATACAAAACAGTGAGGCTTATACATGAGTAAACACAGAGCTAATAATTTTGTTTATTTTTATTTCCTTCTTATTAAACCTTGTTTTTTTCTACTTCCAATACTATTTAGATCCTTCCACTTACTTGTCTACTTGACATGCTATTAGTGGCTTGTGTTTAAATTTTTCAAAAATTCAATAAAGCGGTGTATGTCCAGGCATGCACTATACTTCTGTTCTCATAGCATAATAATCAGTAAATCTGAAAACAGATTATCTTGCACAGGGACAGTTCATTCTAACATTAATATGATGATTTTTATTATATCAATGAGCATTGCTTTTGCTCCTTTTTTCTTAATTTTTCACTAATAGCATAGATAGCTCATGGATTGGTTCTCTTTTCCCTTCCCTTCTTATGTATGTATTTCATTGTTACCTGTATTTCCTTATTCTTGGATTCTTGGGAAATTTTTTCATTTTGTCACTCATTCATTTGATTTTTTTAATTAAACACCTTTGCTTGGAACTCGATTCTGATATTCCTTTCTAACTATATTTCATTCTTTGTCTCTCTTTACTGGAATCCCTTTTTATTAATATGTCCTGATATTCAATCATGTTTATAGTAACCATAACATTGTGTTTTTATCTTATAGCTGTTTTTTTACATGCTTCCCCAAAATTTCTTCTATTGCCTGGGTAAGAATGAAAAATTATGTAATTTCTTCCTTACTCTTTCAGGAAGTTTTCTTTTTCATATTGCAATTATTTTTTCTCCTTTGCTTGGCTGCTGCTAATAATTTATTCATCTTAAAGTTGTATAGTTATTTATAGCACTGATATTTTCCCACAGACAAAATGAGAATTTTCTGAGCTGAACATTGATATTAAGCTGTGCCTAGCCAGAATTTTTCTCAGTTTTAAATTTTTGCAACTTGGGTGTGTCTGAACCCTCAACAAAGTCTCATGGCTTTGCAGGATTTGTATAACATAGCTGAATTGGTTAACTAGGAACATTTTCTGTCCCAATTACCTGATTATATCTATGAGAAAAAACACTATGCCTGTATATACAATTTTTTTCCTTTTTATACCAAGAGGAATTCATAAATAAACCCCAAAATAACTCATACCCAGGGAACTTTCAGACTTATCTCATTGGATCCAGAAGAAGGAATACTCCCGTCTCTGAGGCTAATTTAATTGTGTAGATTTAGCAGAATCTCCAATGCTGTATCTCTGAGTGCAGGATAAAGGCACTTACAGTGCTTGAGTGGCTGTGAAAAGTGGCAGGTTCACTGTGTGCTCAGAGGAGAATAGGGGATAGCTGTCAGAGAAATGAGTGACTATTGCTTTTCTAAATTAGAAAGATTCTTAGAAACCCTGGACCTGGAGTCTTAAATATTGAGTTCATTGTGACTCTGATATGATGCAAGTTTGATCCTGTTAATATAGGATCAAGTCAATTTCTTAATTGATCACTGATATATTTTTTATTTTGTGGGGGAATGGGTTGCTATTTGCTGGAATTGGACGAATTACCTGTGCCTTAGGGTGGGGGCTAGTAGAGATGTGTCATTTGGAGCTTAAACTAATTAGTTCTTGACATCGTTTCTCTCTGAAAGTATGTTAACTCACAACCTCACATTTAGTGCTCTTCCAATACTTGAAAGAGTGCCTGCTAAGATAATATGAGTAAGTGTTGAATATAACTCATGAAATATGTTTCAAAATTACCACTGGAGATGCCAGGAGGCCAGGAGAAATTTTGAGTCTAAAGTGAAAATGGGCCAGCATGTGAGTGATGGAACATTTGGTATGATGGTAAGGCCACTCTGAACAATTTCCACTTTGATAGCTAAGAAATTCATTTTTAACATCTTCTAAGGAGAGAGGAAAATTATTTTCCTTACTTGAATGCTAGAAACAATGGGGAGCTGGACCCTGAGTTACACTCCACTTACAGCATAGAAAGGCTGTTTATCTATAATAAGGCTTTAATTAATAAAAAAGAAAGTACCTAAGAATCTGTAACTAAGATCCTGAACTTCAAGTGTGTTTGGATTTCTAACCTGTGTAGGCAGAAAGGAACAAGTTGATATGTGAAGATGAAAATATATTTCAACCCCGTAAACACCCAATATACGTTAACGTGAATTCTTTGTGTGTGTGTGTGTGTGTGTGTGTGTGTGTGTGTGTGTGTGTGTGTGTGTGTGTGTGTGGCAGCGGTTATAGCGTGTGGTAAAGCATGCTTGTGGATGTTAACCCTGATTGTCTTAGACCACAGTTGTTATCTGCCTTCTTTCTTAAGGCAGGGTTTCTCACTGAACCTAGAGCTCCATGATTTGACTAGACTAGCTGGTCAGCAAGCCCTAGTGATCCTCCCCAGGCACACAGCAACAAACCTGGATTTTACATGGGTGCTGAGATTTGATCTCAGGTTCTCATGCTTGCAGGGAAAGTACTTTTTCTTATGAGCCATCACTCCCACTCCACCCTCATGTAAAGTTTCTTAAGGGAGTTAGAGTCAGCTCAGTTCTTGTGGGATTTCCAGGAGATCATTTACTTCAACATGAGCATGGAGATTTATGCTGCTGTTAAAGCTGAGCTGTTCAATCTGATGAATCTTCTGGCTCAGAAAGACTTGGTCTAGACCTAGTCAGATCATGAAGGCAGAGACTGATACCAAGAGAGTGAAGAAATACTGTAACAAGCTATAGGAAAGAAAAGAACCAGAGACCTGCCCGTGTCATATTCATAGAGCTGCTTTTACCCTGGAGAGTAAATATGAAGACCTTGACAACAGCCACTGCTAAGGATCAGATACTTGAAGTAAGTGGCTACCAAAATAATATTTTCATGAATCTATTTTCTGAGGGCATGAGACAGCGTGGATTCACACTCAGAATAAAGATGATCCAGAAGTAGGGAAGATTATCAGAGACCGTATCTCAGCTTTAGATCATCGCAGTAAGCTGAAATAGATTGTACATCTTCCAGAATTATTTTTACAAGAGTCTGGCAGATGACAAGCAAATTCTCCAAGGAGGAAAATATCATTTTGTAGGCCTAATTTTTTCTAAACTTTTATCTACAATATTCACCACTCAATCAAAACTAACTAGATATATCAAGATATAGAACAATGTGATTTTAAGCCTTAACAAATAATAGATAATTGAAACAAAACTGCTGGGGACTCAGAATGCATAGAAAAAGGCATGAATGATTAATATGCACAATGAAATATAAACAATTATAAGATTTTGAGAAGATTATATGAAATTTAAGAATCATAGAGAGGGACTGGGGAGTTATCTCAGCTGGTAAAGTGTTCCATAAACATGAGGACCCAAATGCGATTCCCTGAATAATAAATAATTAATATCATAATATATGATAATAATAATAAATAATGCCATGTATGGTGGTTCATAATTGACATTAATTCTAGTACTGGGGAGGTGAAGACAAGTGGATCCTTGGGGCTTGCTGGTTAGTTAGCTCCCCTAAACAAATCAATGAGTGCCAGACTCAGTGAGAGGCCCAGTCTCAAAAGGTGGTGGACAGCATTTCTGAGGATAGCAGCCAATTACAATATATTTATCTCCATGCCTAGTATACATATACTTTTCTTTTCACTCATGCTTTGTGTCAGGAAGCATGCAAGCTTCTTACAATTAAACCTCTGTTATGAAGTGATATTTTATGGACATTTTTAATAGACGTTATTAAAAAGTCAGCATTGATTCTAGCCACATTTTGCATTGCATATACCCACATTAAATATTTTGATGACTCATTTTACCATTTCTCATTGATTTTTCTCATTGTATCATTAACTCATTGCTATGTTCTGGTTTCAGTGATGAGTATAAAAATGCCACTTACAAAAACAATTACATGTACTTATGAGTATGTTTTTAGTTTGGAAATGTAAATGGTACAATTGGCTCTATGAAGTATCAGTTATATTAGACATAATTTCAAGATAGGAATTTATAGAATCTCACACTTAGTAGAGAGGGAATAAGTATTCTTTTATATAATTTTCCTTTATTTTAAACTTGAGTGCTGAGTCTTTAAGGATTGGGGAGGAGAAGGAATTCAAGTGAGAGCCACAGAACACTATAAATGTTCCCTCAAGTAGAAGGATAGAAGAACAAAGGGACATGGGAAAATGTTTTGGTCCAGAGAGGGATATCTGAGTGTGTATAAAGGCTTTTAGCCTCATTTTAAAGGAAAATAACATCATAAAGGGATTCAATACATTAAAAAAGGATTCGTGGGCACTTCTGGGTCCAAACTATATCTGAATGCAGTATGTTAAAACCCTGAGCAATTTCAATATACTTTAGTAGCATTATTAGGGGATGAGAGAGGATCATACCTTTAAGAAACAATGGATAGATAGAATGGATGAATAAATGTCCTTTGTTGAATACAGTAGGATAAATACGGTGAAGTGAACCCCCATCCTTGGCTTGCACCATTGCCAATGCCACTGATCAGCAGAGAGGAATTCTTGGGTGTTGACAGATTTGGAGGGACACATGGGCTCAATTCCAATCACCTTGGATTTGTAGTATCTGTAATTCTTTCTAGAAGAGTTGTAAAATAAGAATTAGTGGGTTTTTTATTTTGAGGAGACACTGTTTACAAAGGGCTCAAATTTGTGTTTAATTTGCTGATAAAAAATTGGACTTACTGCAATGTGTAAGAACCCCTCAAATTGTGATTTTATATGATGGGCAAAAAATTCTTTGTAGGTCATGAGTATATTTACATGGATTAAAATTCATTTTAAAATAAAATAAAATAGCATGGACTATATGCATTTATTTGGGTATGTACTACATCATGTCTTTTACTTCAATTAGATGTCAATGCATGCACATGTCCTATGCTGCGGTATTGTACCATTAAAGTCACAATATATGCCACTGATATGGGAAAAGCTGATAGAATAGAGGCTTTGATTATAATAGCTATACTACTTATTGTATCTTAACAGTGGTTGGGAAGAAATGACAGAGATAAGAAAGATGATGTCCTGATATCATGTAGCTACAAAGAATGATGGAAAAGTTTAGCCAACTGCTGAGTACTTAAGAAGGAATTATAAAAATATATGTTGGATATAGAAGGAAGCAATCATCACTAGCTGATTTTCGTTACTATTCAAAGGACAAAACTCTGAGTCATAATTAATAGACCCATCTTAACGCCACATCATCCAATTCTGTTAACTTCTGTATATAGTGAAGTTCATCCCATTTTCCTCATTGTTACAATGAGAAATTGGTCTCAGCGACCTCTTATTTAATGGCCTCTTAAGTGTTCTTTTATGCATACCTGAACACCCTCCCTGCTGAATTCTATCCATGATGATCCAAAATAATCAGTTCAAATCAAAGTGAACACCTGGTTCATTTACCACTCCTCTGTTATTCTAATGTCATAACTTGGATACATTGCTTTATAGTAATTTTTAATATTTGTAAATTATATGCATGGTTATGACTAAGAATTTTAATTTTGTTAAGTAGTGATATAACCTTCTAAAGGCAAATGCAAACAAATTTTTAAAAGTTATGTTTATCTTTAGCTGACAAATTGTGATTATATGTGTTTACTTAATGCAACATGATATGTGTATACACATATAAAATCTGGAAATCTGTAATTATTACATTATATATTTTTGGTACTTATTTTTGTGGTATTTATACATAAAATTACTTGTCCTATCAACATTGACATGTATAATAAATTATTATTAATTCAGTAGACTATGAAATACATATTCAGAATTGATTTATTATAACTGAATCTTTAACCTGTGACCAAGATTGCACCATTACCTTCCCTGCCACTTACCCCAAGCACCTTCCATTCTACTATGATCAGTGATTTTAAGGTCCACATATAAATAAAATCAAATATCAGAAATTCTATTTCAATTATATGCTTTCAGCTTGGAGTCCTCTATTGCTTATTGCCTGGATTCAGAAGGTTAACAATTTGACAGTCATTCATCCACTCAGTATTCTTTTTCCCTTAGACACAGTTCTGACAGGCAGCATTACATAGTACTTCTTGTTAATACAGATATTATAGTGCCTTTAGTATGCCTTTCTTGAACCACAAGATTATCAAAATTTTGCTTGCCTGCAGTTTCTGATATAATATATTGGAGAGTGGTTACATTGTAAACCCAAAAAAGGAAAATTTAAAATACAGCATTTTTGAACAGTCCTCAAAATTACATTACAATTTAAAACTTATTGATTTTAAATTTTGAAAGTGTGTCATTAATTCAATGATATGGCAGTTCAGAGTTAGATAAACGGATACTAAGAACACAAGCAAGGGTGACAATACTGTGGATACTCAAAATGTTCCAACGCAGAAATCTAGAAGCTGCTAAGAGCTCAACACTCACTAATGTAGACTTAAAATTCACCCACCATGGAATGCTGGTGAAGAAAGGGTGGAAAAAAAAAAAGGGTGTCAGAGCCATGGTGGGGGAATATTTCGAGGCATGCCCCACCATGACTTCAGCTCACAGAACACATTAACCTCAATTCCCATGGAGAATACCAGCAATCACACTGAGGAGGGCCCATAGTGGAATGGGGGCAGGGAGGAAGGAAACAGAGGTACCAACAAATGATTTGTGCATTCAAAACAAAGTTTCTACTTAATAAAAATTAAAATGTGTGTGTGTGTGTGTGTGCAGTTAAGGGCATGATCAGCTCTAGACACAGAGTTGACAAGTGGTGGTCAGAGAAACAGAGAGATCTTGGTTCTGAGAATAGAGGGAATACCTCTGCCTACGAGGAAAAGGAAGCTTTGATGCTGGGAAAGCTGAATAACTTGCCAAGCCAAAGCTACATATTATCCATGAATTAAAAATTGGATGCACAGCTGTGACCTAATTAGCTTGGAAAGACACTGTTCTGACAGTGAAGGAACAGAAGCTGATGAAATTCTGGGGCAGTGGCTTGCAATTCAATTTAACCTTTGCAAATCATCGTGGCCATGGGGTAAGAGGGAATCTAATGAGAACCATTCAAGTCAGCTCAGAAGAGATGAATGGCTGCAGTATAATGTGTAAGAATGGTCTTCTAGACACAACCTTTCTCAACTTCTTAAACAATAGTCAAATCTCATTTACTTTGAGAAATATAAAAAGTGTATAATGCTCAGGATTTCATTACCTGAGTCTAAAAAGCAAGGTGAATTTTCCCATATCCTAACTGAGTCCTAAATTCTGTGGTAAATGTAAATACGCTGTTAAAGTGTTTTCTTTAGAAATAGTGTTTGTGTGAGTATATTTCTCTCAAAAGTCAAAAAATGTTACCTAGAAATTTTTTCTTTATAATAATTACATAACACATTTTCATTGTTGCTCAAAGAATAGATTACTGAGTATAAATTTATCTAAATAAAGATAATATCTATTCTAGATTGACTCAAAAGAAATTATTTAATGGAGAAACATTTTACTGGACACTTTACAAATCTCTACACACTTTATCATCTCATATTCAATAGCATGTTAAAACTTCTCATAACTACTCAAATAGTGGCTCAGTATATATGGTTAAAGCCAGTGTACTTCAGAAAATGAAATTATATATATATATATATATATATATATATATATATATGTACAGATAAATAAAGAATGTGCTTATGGCCTCCAAATAAAATTCAGTGTTTCTTAGTATATGTTTACAATTTATTTTTTAAATTCTATTGATTTATTTGAGAAAGAATATGTGGATGCCAGGGCCTCCTGCACTGCAAACGAAATGGAGATGTATACACCACATTGTGTATCTGGCTTTATGTGGATACTATGGAACTGAACCCAGCCTGTCAGGCTTTGCAAACAAGCACTTTCAATGGCTGAATTATCTCTCTAGCCCCATGTGTTTATACTTTGAAGTTATTGCCTTCACCAAATAGATATATTGGAACCATTTATATATTTATTGCCATCAAATAAGTGAATTTTTAAAACATAGATACAATGAAGAGATAATCATAAGAAATGATCTGTTATGAGATACCTTTCAGTCTATGACATTTATTTTATTTATGGTCTCAGGAGACAATACACACACTTAAACAGAAGAAAAGTGACGAGTTACAGAATAACCTAAATATGCAAAATTTTACATATAATACTTTCTATACTTCTCTATAGGTTTATTTTTAGTGCCTAAAATCTTAATAAATTCTAGTGTATATCGGGAAGGTGAGATTCAACATTAACAATAAAAATAATAATAATTCTGTATAAAAATTACTCAGGAACTTCTGGCAAGATCAGGAACCTTCCATACATATTTTTCTACACCAGTGTTACATTAATTTAATAACATGACATAGCATAGTGGACTGTGATGATTCTCAGAGTGCTGAAAAGAACATGATAACACAGCCTTAACCTTAAAACAACCAATATGTTTATTTTTTCTTCTATAGTTCTGAAAGCTGAAATCTCAGGGTCAAGGTGTTTGAGAGGCCACAATCTCTCAGAAGACTTTGAGGAAGAAGCTATTCCTGCCTCCTCCTAGCTTCTGACACTCCTACATTTCTTTGTCATAAACTGAGTAATGTGAAAATCACCTCCTCAACATGTCTTCTTTGTTCTTCTCCGTTTCTCTTTTTCCTTAAGAGTCCCAAGTAAGGTATCACCCTCTTTCAAGATGGCCTCATGTTCACCAAATAATTATGTCTAAAATCACTGTATTTCCAAGTAGGATTACATTCTAAAATTCTAGGAAATATGAAAATTGTGATAGATATTGTTCAACCTTGTATAATAAGCAACAATTGCAATATTGCAACTCTTTTTAGAAAAGACCTTGAATTAATGACCATCTGATTAAACATTAAAAGATTTTGCTTCTACTTATGTTACAGTGAGTCCATTTTGTTCTAACATTTATTGGAATGTTAAATATGAGACTGTACTTTATTCAATATAAGCTGAAGAGTGTGTAAAATCACTGATATAAATTGTTGGAGCCATTTACTGTAATTGCCTTTATAAGTTTGGTGAAAGAGAAATACAATCTGGGCAAAAGAATGGATGAAGTGTTAATGGGGTTAATCGGTGTGCTGATGGGAATTGTTGCTGAAGAAGAACAACCCTTACAGCAATTGCCCTTAAAGGCAACTGTTGAAAATTTCATTTCTTTAAAAATTCATGCAAGGTATCAAAGTTAAGAAATTCAGGTATAACATAGTATGTATCTTTATTCACTCATTATTTAATAATTATTTATTGATAAATAACTGTATAGGCAGCTCTATGAAGGTAATATGCAGTATCAAGAAAATTATGACTTACAGTTAAAATAAAAATTCTTGAGAAAATATGTGTTCTAGGATAACTAGTGATAATCAGTTTCTACAGCAGGAAAGCATAAAGAATAAATATAAGTAAAAGTATAAACATTATGAAAGCGTCATAAATGTAATAGAAAAAGAAAACTTGAAATGGGGAAAGAAATATTGCGTGTGATAGTGTTGGGCGGGTTGCTTTAATAAATAGTCTAGTTGGAGTTCACTGGGAATTTGAAATTTTAGCAGACTTAGACAATGAGTCTGGAGGAAAATATTCTTGGCAGAGGGACTAGTCAGAACAAAGACCCTCAAGCAGGGTATTTGAGATGAATGGGAAGAGCAGTGTGGTCTGGAGAATGTCAGTGAGGGAGGACATATGGGGAGGAAGGCCAGACAGGAAACAGACAACCCTGGTGAAGTAGGGGCTGCTCAATAGAGCATTTTGAGACCCCTGACTAAAGTGGGAGTCATTGCCTGAGATTACACAGGTGATCTCCTGGATTTGATTCATGGTGGAAAGAGTAACTTCCACTGTTCTTGGGTTACTCGAGAAGAAGTGTAGAAAGAGATAGAACTATGTCATCGTTCAGTAATCTTGAAAGGTAATGGTGACTTGAATCCAATTCTTGATCCTGGTGGAAGAAGTTATATAAGACCAGATTCTGGATGCATTTTGATGACCAAGATCAGGTGAGTTTCTTCCATACTAGATTTTAATGGTGAGGAAAAGATAAAAAAAAATAAGGCTCCAAAGATAACTGGTTTAGGCATTGGGAGGGATGGGTTTGGTATTAACTGAGATTAAAAGAAAAATGATATGGTGAAGGTTAGGGAGTTTAACTGGAAATAAGGTGATTTTCCAAGAGGAAATATCAAGTTGGCCACTAAAGAGGTCAAATTCAGAAATAAACTGGCTGTGGTGGTGCACACCTTCAATCCATCATTAGGGAGGAAGAGGTAGGAGGATCTCCATGAGTTCAAGGGCACCCTGAGACTACAGAGTGAATTCCAAGTCAGACTGAAATTCTCCTCCCTCACATAACATTCACAAAAGTAGAAACAAGCAAAAATTCAATTCCTTACAGAAAGGGTATTTAAATTTTGGGAGTAGATAACAGAGTAAATTTGTTTTTTGTTTTTTTTTCTGGTGTCATGAGGGATTCCCTCTTCTCTACACAGTAATGGGGTAAGAATTCCTTATTGCTTCCAGTTTCTGGCGTCAGCCAGCACGCCTTGGCTTGTGATTCCAGTATTCTAGTTTCTCCTCCCTATTCACAACACCCCACCTTGTCAACTTCCCTCTGCCTGTCTTCAATGTGGAATCATATGACTGCATTTAGGACCAGGAAACTTCAGAGTAATCCTGCTGCCTCAAAATGATTAATCAATTTGCAAAGACCCTTGTTTTCAAATTAGGTACACTTTTAGGTTCCGAAGTGTTTGGACTTGATATGTTTGGTGAGCATTACTTGCCAAACATAATCAGCTTAATATATATCAATTAAGCCGGGCGTGGTGTCCCACGCCTTTAATCCCAGCACTCAGGAGGCAGAGGTAGGAGGATTACCATGAGTTCGAGGCCACCCTGAGACTACATAGTGAATTCCAGTTCAGCCTGGACTAGAGCAAGACCCTACCTCAAAAAACCTATATATATATATATATATATATATATATATATATATATATATATATATATCAATTAAACCTCACAAACTTGCAAGTAACAGAAGAGGAAATTCCTTCCTTTCGGTAAGGTATTGGCTCTTGGTTTATATTTCTGTTTTTTTTTGTTTTGTTTTGTTTTGTTTTGTTGTTATTTGAGGGGGAAGATTTTCAACGCAGGGTCTCACTCTAGACCAGGCTGACCTGGAATTCACTCTGTAGTCACAGGGTGCCCTTAAACTCATGGTGATTCCCTTCCTCTGCCTCCCTAATGATGGGCTTAAAGGCGTGCACCACCACACCCATCTTATTTCTGAATTTAACCTCTTTAGTTGCCAACTTGATATTTCCTCTTGGAAAATCTTCTTATTTCCACAGTTAAGCTTCCTAAGAATAAGTGTAGACAGAAGAAGACAAAATAATGAATACTTATTCCCCCTTCTGTTACTTGCACATTTGTGAGGTTTAATTAATATATATTAAGCTGGTTATAAATAACAAATGCACAGTTTTCTAAGTTTTGATGTGTATGAATCCATAGACAATTGTTATCCATTAGGCAATAATTTATGACATTTCCCTGAAAATTTTTGTGTCATCCTGTGTAAACTATGTCTTATCTCCTCCAAACTTGACGATATTCTTCATGTGACAACAAGTTGTCACTTATTTCTGGAAGTTTAGACAATCAATTATGGGATATGTACTTCTTGTTGGAGGGTTGCTATAGTTTATGCCCTCCTCAGCTCAGGTAGTGCCAATATGAAAGTAATAAGAGCTGGGTCATTTAAGGATAAATTGGGCTATGAGGCCCTGAGGCTGTTCTGGTTCATAAAGGAATTTAAGATTTGTATGAAAGATGTCTAGGCCATACTGGAACAGTGGCCTTCCACTTTGTGCACTGGGAAAACACAATTAGAAAGTCCTCAACATAGGCCAGAGTTCAGAGTTCCAGTGCACTAGTCTGTAGTTGAGAGAAATAAACTTCCTTATAAACTACCTTGTCTTAGATGTTTTGTTATAGCAGCACAAAATGGACTTAGCTGCATGCTTAGAAGTGTGGTTAATTTCAGAGTATACTTATTTCAATTTATGTCAATGGTCCTCCCTTTGCGTGTTGGAGTAATTGTGTGGTGTTTTCATAGTGCATCTTTTGATGGCATTATGGTTGAGTGTGTCTCCAAAAGTGCCCGTGATAGAAACTTAATTTTTAAAAGAAGATTGGCTTTCATCCTGAATGGATAATTTGGTATCATACAGATAAACTGGCTTCTAATCTAGGAAGTGGGTTGCTGATAAGAGAATGAGTCCAGCCCTTGGTTTCCCTTTCTCTGTCTCCCAGAGCCTCCATGCAGGGATTTCAACCCTGCTCCACATCACTCAGTGGCTATCTCCAAAACACTGTTGCAGATCCAGTAACACCCTCTTTTTTATAGTTGTTATACTTCCAAAACCAGTAAGAATTGGACTACCAAATATGTTAATACAGTGGGGAATAAAGCTGCTTTAGAAGAGCAGGAAATTCCTTCAGCATACTTTCTTAAGGTCCACTCCTTAAGAGAATCAGAGCCAGGAATAGTGGTTCATGCCTTTAATCCCAGCATCTAGGAGGAAGAGGAAAGAGGATCACTGTGAGTTTAAGGCCAGTCTGAGACTAGTGAATTGCAAGTCAGCCTGGGCTAGAACAAGAAAGACCCTATCCCCCCAAAAAACAGAGAGAGAGAGAGAGACAGAGACAGAGACAGAGACAGAGACAGAGAGACAGAGAGAGAGAGAGAGAGAGAGAGAGAGAGAGAGAGAGAGAGAATCCAAACTCTTCCTTGTGTTCCAATGCAGATGTAGAGCAACTGGCCCAACCCTCAAAGGTGGTTATCTCTTAAAAGATTGCAACTGGAGCAGCAGCCACCAATGTGACTGGAATCTGAACATTCTGACATTTCCTCCACCAAAAATACCATTCCATTCCTTTAAAATTCTACTTTGTCAAGTTCTGGGGACATGGGAAGAGCAGCCAGCCTCTCACACAAACTCCTAATGAAGTTTCTACAAAGTCCTCTTTCCTTTCTGAAAGCTCATAAGCTGAGAACGGCCCATAAATTCTGATTACAGTACTGTGATGAGTCTCTTAGTGGCTCCAAATCCTTCCATATTCTTCCCACAAATCTGTTCCAATAGACCAAAAGCTACATGGCTAGTTTTCTAGCAGTAACCCCACTTCCACTACCAGTCTTAGTCATGGTTCTCTAGAGGAACAGAACGGATGGAACATGTATTATTGGGGAGGGGCATATTTATTGGATTAGTTTACAGGATATGAACTGGGAAGTCAAACTGCCAGTCAGCCAAACACCACTGGGATCTCCAAACCAGACACAGTTTATTGAAGGAAAGGATTTATTGAAGCTACTCATCCAGGGGATATTCCATAACATTGAAAGAGATTGGCCTCCTTTCACAGGTCCAAGCAGAGAGAAAGAAAGAAAGAAAAAAAACACCAAACCCACACATAAGCAAAACAGGCAGCGGGAAGGGGGGGTAGAGAGGAGATCCCCCCCTTTTATATATATTTAGGGTAGGGTCTTGCAAGCTATTCCAGACTTAATGGACTCCGGAGTCTCTAGAACTTACTTCTTGCACTGCCCACACAGGAAAGGAGATGTTTACTTCCTGCTTCTTTGAGCTTCCTTGCATTCTGCCCCCTACTGAGAGGCTTTCTGTAAACATCTTCAAAGACCCACCCAGGATTATTAAAAAGGTCAAGTTGACAAGAAAACCATCACACCAATAATAGCTGACTGCAGGCTTGAACATGGAGGAACCAGATGTGTGCTCAGTCATCAAGGCTGAATGCCTCAACAGTATTAATATGGTCTTTCCTCAGTGACAACCACCTTCAGCAAGGATCCACCTCCCAACCTGTCATGAGCAGGTTACTGAGTTTGAGGCTTAATCAAAGCACATAAAGCTGTGGGGACATTTCACATTCAAAGTACCACAGTATGGTGCTATATCACCAATATCTAAACTCAGTGTTTTTGTGTGTTTGCTTTTGAGGTTTAATGATTCTGCATTTAAGTCTATGATGAATACCATTGCATGTCAAGAAGTAAGGGGTTTTTGCAAAATTTTTGCATTGGATATCCAATTTCACAATTTCTGCATTGTCCTAATATTATTGCCTTGTCATAGTTATAGAAAATCATTTGACTAGTTGTGTTCAATCCATTTTTGGAAACTTCCACTAATCTCTGTGCCTGACTTTTGTTTCAAATATAGCTAGCTCCTCTTAAGTGTTGCATTTTTTATTACATTTATGTCAGATAGTATAAATCTTCAAATTTTTCCTTTTTAATTTAAACACATTTTTTGTACATTGACCTAGTATTTATTTACTTGTTATTCCTGGCAATGTTTTGTAAACTCATTATGAATTTCTACCAAAGAATCCTTACCCTTAAGGGCAATTATCTCCACAGATTATACATTTCTTACTTCTTCTTGCCTTATTTATTACATTAGATGCAACCTCCAAGCATATTTCAAATGAATGTTTTGAATATTTGGTATAATTTCCTGTTTCTCATCTTATGGGAAGAAATCAAGTCTTAATTTCTTCATTTGCAATATTGCCTGTAGGTTAAAAGTTAATAACAAAAGAGGTCTGCCTATTATCAAATTTCTTATTAATTTTATTGTGAATAATTAGGTTTGCAAACTTTTTCCGATTTTTTCCTTAACCATGTATTCTATATGTTTTGTTAATATTACAGGTAACATTGATTTAGTTTCAAATATTAAGTAGAAAATCATATTCTTGAAATTAACTCCAATTAATTATGTTGTATTATGCCTTTTCTGTATTTTTATTTTAATCCATGATTAAGATATTTTTGTGTTCATATTTATGATGAACATTGTCTAGTTTTATTTTATGCTTTTATTATTACCATATGTAAGTATATGAAATTATTTCATTTTATTCTATAATCTTAAAAGTATGCTTGATGGGTATTATATATTAATTAGACATTTGATAGAATTTCGTTAAGGGCCTTTATCATCATGGATTTTCTTTTTTTGATTTTTTGAGGTAGGGTCTGACTCTAGTCCAGGCTGACCTGGAATTCACTATGTAGTCTCAGGGTGGCCTTGAACTCACTACAGTCCTCCTACCTCTGCCTCCTGAGTGCTGGGATTAAAGGCGTGTGCCACCACGCCTGGCTTTCTTCATGGATTTTCTTTGTAAAATATTTTAAATTAAAAATACAATTACTTTACTTGATACATACTTAACCACACCAATTTTCTTGAAGGTATTATAGTAGTGTGAGTCTTTCAATAAATTTGTCCTTTGGTTACCATTAACGTGTTTTAGTGCCTTAGTCATATTTTCATTGTTACCTGCTTTATCGCTAATATTCATAACTTGTGCGTTGTCAGTTTTCCTGATGAGTCTATACACAATTGCATTGATTTTTACTGCCCTTCGTAAAGAATGAATTTGTGATTTTATTAGTTTTCTTTGTTGCTGCAATGTTTTTTGTTTGCTGTGACATTTATGGTTAATTGTTGCCTTCCTTTACTCACTGTATGTTTGATATGCACTTTTATTTCAAAGAATCAGCTCTAGCTGGGGAATAACTGCTAGAATGGACATGTGGAGCAGTTTTGAGACCTCCTATGCATTGGTTCTATTCCATTCAGGAGAGTGAAACAAGCTCTTAATGTATGGAGACTAAACAATATGTTTATAAAGATGATTGTCTCCAAGACTTGAGGTCTGTCCTCAATCAAAGGAGATACTGGACTCACCTTATAAGCTTCAAAATCAAGCATTGAAATGGTAAAGTTACTTTTAGATAACATAACTCCACCCCATAAAAAAAGATCCAGTATGACCATCAATAAGGGTCCCCAGTGGGGTGGGGATAGAGAGGAGGGAAAGGGGGTACCACCACAAGATTTGTTCATACAATGTATCTAATTATTGACAATAAAGATATTTTAAAAACCCACAAATAATTGAAAAAATAGAATCCAATCTCCAATATAAAACTCATAATGTCTGGTATTCAATAAAACTGTGAGAGAAAAGGGGCTGTAGAGATAGCTCAGTGGATAAATGCTTGAGGAATAGAGATTGGCTACCAGCACCTGAGCTAATGCCCACCGGGTGTGTGGGCTAGGCTGTTATCCCAGTGCTGGGGAGGCAGAGGCAGAGAATCCATGGGGCAAAATGGTTAGCTAGCTTGACTGGTAAACCTGCAAACTCTGGGTTCCGGATGAGACTCTGGCTCAGTAAATAGGGAGTCATGCATTGTAGGAAGACACCTATTGCAACCAGTGGCCTCTACATATATGTACATAAGTGTGCCCAAACACCTATAAGCATGCATACATACATGCATGCCTACCATATACACACATAAGTTGTAGACAGTCAAGTAAGGAAGAAAATATGGCATCGAGTAAGGAAAACATCATATAATCAAATCAGAAATACCACCCATTAGAATGTTAAATGTCATGAATATGCCCTTTTCTCAAGAAAATCCCTGGATAATGAGCTAAAAGAAAGTCTTAAATGTCTAGAGATGACTAACGTATTAGATGAAAAATATGTTGAGTGGGATAGCCGCTACAATACTGGAGGGGCCTAATGTGATTCACATGTGTAATTCCAGCACACAGCAGGCTGGAGCAGGAGGATGTCCATGCTTTTGAGGCCAGCCTAATACAGTTAGTTATGTAGAAATAAATATTATGGAACCATAAAAATAGGGTGTGAAGAATGAGAATGGCAGAATATATGGAAAAAATTATGTTCAAAACTTCCACAGATTAGATAAAAACTGTAAACCCACAATTCACAAAATTCAACAAAATCTATGCTCCAAAATCATGAGCAATAGTGCTGGATGGATTTCTCAGTGGTCAAGGCCTTTGCTTGCAAAGTCTGACATTCAAGGTTTGATTCCCCAGTATCTACGTAAAGCAAAATGCACAAAGTGGGGTTGCATCTGTCATTTCTTTGCAGTGGTTAAAGGCTTGGCTCTAAGTAACTAAATAAATATTTTTTAAAAAATCATGAGCACAATTATAGCAGATTGCTGAACCTAATGAGAAGCTGACCATGGTAGCCAGAGAAATAAACCATATTAAATACAGTGGGGGAAAAGTTAGCGATGACAGCCAATTTCACATAATATGAGCCCACTGTGATCCAGTGTACAACTGTGATGTCATCTACTCTAAAGGCTGAGGTCAGAGGATCTTTTGAGCCTCAGAGTTCAAGGAAAATTTGAGTGATATAATGAGATCCTATTTACAAAACAACCACCCATAAAATGCACAATCCAGAGAAAAATATTATGGGGAAGAGCTTGTAATTCTAAGAATTTTTATAACTCGGAAAAAATGCTTGCTGAACAGACATGAAGACATAAGATCTGATCCCCAGAAACCATAGACATGCTGGGTGTGTGGGTGTGGTAGGTGTCTGTAACCCAAGCACATAGAAGCACCTTAGAAGAGCTGAATCACTTACCTTGGGGAGTAAGTGAGACTCTGCCTGAGTAAGGTAAAGAGGAGACAAATCCAGGAAGACTCCTGACATCAACCTCTGGCCTCCATATGCGCATGTGCATCCACACACACTTGCATTCACACAGACACAACGCATGTACACAAAATTCCCAAATGATAACATTTTAAGTAAAAAAAAAAAAAACATATCATCATACTTAGGCCACCTTGAGGAAAAACATTTAGGAAAATATTTTAAGTATAAGTAAAATGATGAAAATTGGAATTACCAAAGGCCCATGATGAGTGCCACAATTTTTAAATATATGGACCAAAATAAAGAACAACTAAAGGTTTTTTTATAGCACATGAAAGGCAGCTCCAGTCATTGGTCACTGATCTGAAGGTATAGGCCCAGGCCTGGGGCATTGATGCTGTCATAGAAGGCTTCATGCCCACTTTATAGACACAAAGTGATAGTTTTCACAAAATAATAACTGAATTTCTTAAAGAAAAGCAATGATAGTGTGTTGTGGTATTTTTAAGATATAGAAGTACAACATGTGACAAATACAACATTAACACTATCCAACTGTAATCGCAGAAGAGATACATTAGTTGAAGAATATTATAATAAATATAAATGTTGTACACCCTAATTTAAGCCCTAAATTTATAAAGCAGTGACTATAAATTCTTGATATAATCAAAGAACATAATTACTCAAATCATTCAAAAGTCTACAAAATGCTGAATTCACATAAATGAGCTGATGTGAAAAACAGGACACATATCAAGATATTACACTGAATCCAGATAGTATAAAACACATGGACTGTGGCTGTTCCAAAAAGAAATCAGACATGAGATTATTGCAGAAAATGCAGCTACAAACACATGTCTTCTAGGTCCCAACTAGGTTAAAAGTGAAAGGATGGAAAAAGGCACTTCATGTGAACACTTGGAAGGAAAACGGCAGCCTGCGCCTCTCCGTCCACAGGCAGGTGGAAGGCTTGCTGTCTTGCTTGCCTTCCCTTACACTGATTGGTCAACGTCAGAACAATTTTCCTTCACATATTTTGTCTAGCTTATTGTGATTTAGCTTAAAAGGACACTCTTTTCTTTTTCTCATCATCCTGAAGTAAGAAATTGAAATTTAGAATGTATTGATCATATCCTAAATTCTTACTATCTCGTTTTCCTTCATATGAGCAAACACTTACCTCATTTTCGTGTAGTTTCCAGGTATGTTTCCTTAGATGTGAACACCTGATCTGCATTCTAGCTAGTCAGACTGAAGCTCTACGTTTGAACTCATTAATTTTCCTGTGGTTTTCTCGGTTTATTAAATCTCTGATTTCCAGAATTTTGTGGAAATAATGTGACTGCCTAGGCTTCATTAACATATTCCCCTCTCCTTTCACCAAGGCCAGGTGCTCCTAAAGTAGCTCCAGGATCTGCTCACATTGTCAAAGTCTCTGTTCCTATGTACTTCCAGCCCAAATTGTGTGAGGTCTGTCTTCCCAGAATACAAATTCCCTTTCCTTTCCAGGGAAATACTTTCAGGAATCACCATGTTATCTGAGGATTGCCATATAGAGGAAGTTATAGCCTCTGGATGTTAGCCCTTTATTGATAAATATTGTTTGAAAATAAAGAGAACCAGCCACATTGGGAGCTTAACGTCTCAGCAGATGGTCAAGGTTATTTGCTTTTCTACTGACTGAAAATGCTTTGCCCAAAATTGTTTCCTGAAACAGGTGCTGATAGTGTGCTTCGTTTATATATTAATCTGAAATAAATGGGCCTCAGTCCTGATGTGTACTTTACCCTCATGCTATAATGTGAACAACAGAAAGAGTACAAAAAGAGTTGGAGCCAGGAGATTATCAACTTGGGCCAAAAGTTAGTTTTGTTGTTTATTTCCTGGTAGTAACTTAAAATCGTAAAAATAGAGCAGTGGGGTAAAGGAATAGAGTGATCTTCAGAAGGGAGGGAAAGGGAAAGAGAGCCTTCAGTTGAGCTAACTATAACTTCAAGAGGAGCTGAGTTTCATTGTAACATAAACCACTTGCAGCTAGTAGGATGGTATGCATTTCTGTGCCTCAATGATTCACATTTTTACTAAGGGACCATTCACAAATACTCACCCCTCAAAACTTTCCCCTTGGACAGTTATACCAGTGCATCTTCCTTAAGGACATTTTGTCTAACAGTAAACATAGTTTTAAAAGACGTGCTCTACCCAAAACAGCCTCTTCTAGTTACCAGTATTTTAAAGATATTTTAATTACTTGTAATTAGACAGAAATGGATGAGTTATTCACTAATAAATAACCAATCTTGAGATGTTTTCTTGCATGTGTTAAGGGTAGACCCAAAAGGAAGTGAGACACCTGTCTAAGGAAAGTATATTAGCACCACCTAATTCCATATTCCTGAAAGAGTTTAAAGAAGCAAAAGAGACTGAGAACAATTAGCAGATCCACCTGCTCAAACGGCAATCCCATTTTAGCTGTAGAAACAGACTTTCTGGGCAAGGCTGTGGAGGGAAGCAAATGCTTCCTGGAATCTGTTACAGGAACCCAGCTTTCTTAATGAAGTCACAAAGTTGAGATGTATACTTTTTTGGGAACAGTATTTAATTTTATTGCTAAAAGTTGACAGACCATTTCAGACCTCTAATGAGATCAAAGGAGAGATGGTTCAGCAGTTAAGTGTGCTTCCTATGCAAACATCAGGGCCTGATGAGGCCTCAGACCGCCCCTCCCACCCCCATGTTTAATATTCCAGAACCCATGTAAACAGCTGGGGAGTGGCCATATGCACCTGTAACCACAATCTTCAATTATTATCAGAGGCCAGTAAATCATTCAACCTCATGAAAGGCAGCAAGCTTTGCTCTCAGTAAGAGACCCTTACTTCAAGTTTTCTCCAGCCAGACAAGTACATGGATGCCATGAGGACACATATATGTGCATATACCACATACATACATATATACATACATACATAAACACACAAGTGAAATCATAATTAAAAAGAGACAGAGAAGAAAGACAAAAGAAGAAATGTAAGAAAAGGAATTGTATAGCATTTAAATATTTCAAGCAGATAGGTAAAATCACATTTCTTTTTTCCATGAAGATTTCAATAACTTAATTATGACTTTGAACATTTTGGTACTTTTCTTGTATTCTCTTGAGTTACATATTTTCTTTTTCTGTTTTAAACTTTAACACCATTTTGAGCTGGAGAACTAATAGTTAGAAACACTTGGTCAATCAGGCCATAAAATAGAGGAAAACAAAAGAAAAATGAATCCAGAAAGACTTCAAATCATGATCTTTGTGTTTACTCCCTGTTCAAGATTCAAACAAGACTTAGTCCCAGGGTTATGCATCTAACCTGCAATATGGTTGTTTTGGGCTTCTGTTTTCTTCTTAGTACAGCACGATATTGCTTTTTGGCCATAATGTTAAAGTCATTCCTTCCATTCTGAGTATCTTTTACCTGTAACAACTCACATTTTCAATAGCAAAATTTTCACAGGAACATCAATTCTTAATAATTGAAAATTGAAAAACTTCCAGAATACGGACCTGGGAATCCCTTGTGGCAGATTTTCTTTCCAGAAGGGCTGGATATACTAAATGTCATAAACAAAGTGTGCCATAGAAAACACTAATTTGGAGAATCATATGTAATTGCTAAATCATCACAAATAATATTGACCTAGTCTTTACCATTTAGTGCAGTAAGACCAAGGCACATGCAACTCGTGTATAGCTCTCTCATGACTTAGCTCAGATCTCAGCAAATTGACACACAGAAGAAATAAAGTAGCTTTTAACCATGCTTCTTTATTGAACCAATAGCTTGTCTACTCTACTTCAAAGCCAAATTGCATACAAAACTGGGAATCAGTTGAAGCAATTTGATGATAAGCATGCTTCAGCATACCTCACCTCCAAACTCAATTCTCTTTGGTGAGTCCAGGTTTCTAATGGTGTGCAGTTACATAATGGATCCCTTTATATGTTATAAATTTTAGAGATACAAACATATATAGATATATGCACATACATATATATCATATGACAGTCATATCTTTCTTGTAATATGGGGTACTTAAATGATAAGCAAATATAAAACCATTTAGCACAATAACAAATGTTGATGATATTAATAATGATAATAAAATAACATATAATATACTATGTCTTGTAAGATGTTTTATATTTTATCTAACTCGATTGCCATATCAAGACTGCTAAAAAGCAGCATCAAATTTCTGCACTGGGTGTGATATTTGTAGCAGTTAGCTTCTCATTGGTTGGTAAAACTCCAGATCACAAGCAGCTTAGGGTAGAAAGGATTTATTTCAGGCTTCCAGTTTGGAGGGGAGCTTCATTATGATGGATGAAGCCAGCTCACTTCATCTTACATTCCCAGCAGAAAGAGGACACAGCAAGTGAGGGCTGGCTCTGAACACTGGAGTAGAGACAGACTCCTCAACCTCAAGATCCCCCAACAGCTACGCACAGCCTCCAGCAAGACTCCACCTCCCAAAGTCTCCACCAGCTGGGAATGACAGAGGAAGTTTAATCAAAAATATCCGAGGCTGTGGAGGACATTTACATCCCAGCCACTACAATATTGTTAAAAGCTTCCTCATTATTTAAAAAAAGCAAATTCCTTGGAGGCTCCACTGGATGAATGAACAGGATCTCAGGCAACGTTTCTTTCTTACACTGCAAACTAAATGGAGAACACTCAACCCGAAAGAAGAGTACTGTGATGATGAGACTGAGACCTAGCCCCCACATGACTCCATGGAATAGAGCCTTTCCCTTCAATTGCTGATCCTTGTTTGGGCTGCTTGATGTAAATTAGCCTATATCACTTGCATGCGTCTTTTCCTGTACTTAAATATAATTGGTGATCAGCATATACTATAATATTTATGTCTTGTTTCTGCTAAGAAAGGTGATTCTTGTGTATGCTCTCTTAAAGTGAATCTAGTTTCTTAGCTACAACTCCTTATGTATTTCTGCTATACATATTTGATTTCTATGAAACCATGTTTGCATCAAAGTAAATGAAAATGCCATTAACTAAGTTAAACAATTTTTTTTAATTTTGAATTCCTGAAATATTTCCCTTCATTTAGCAAAATTAAAATTTGATCAAGATAGTTTAGTTAGGTAAGTTAGATTGGTTAGATCTGTTTATGAAGTTGGAATTGTATGCACAAAGAGGCAAACAAATTTTAAGTTAGTTTAAATTCATGAATGCCCACATCAGAGAATATTTTATAGACATACCATTTATGCTCAGAATGAGATTGACTCATTTCCACAGTCTTTTTCAGTTGAGCTAAATATGAAATAGAATTCAAATCTCTTTTCACATTAGAACATTTTCACATTAATTAAAATATGTATAGTGGAAATTATCTTTATTTGGTTAGTGGGTCAGAATAAAGTATTATTTTCAATTATCCAGTCTCCAGAATTGCTAATTAATTGTTTGGCAATTTCGCACATAATTTGTAGCTCTTACTTTTAATATTTATTGTTCCAGAGACACACACAAAAAAGCTGTAGGAATAGAAAAATTTACTAATAGTTTTACATTCTGGATATTTTTATATTATGGAATCTTATACCAACAAATGTCATTCTTCTTTCCTATATTTTACATGATCAAATTTCAAAAATGGACATTAATATGATTCATTGGTAATATAGTCTAAGAACAGAAAGCATCTGATCAATAAAAACAATCATATACAGTCCTCTACTAGAGGTACTGACTTTCTGTTAGCAATGATATTAAAAATCATTTGATCAATGAAAGTTATATAAAATGATTTTAGATTACAGGTGTAGGACAGTGGTAGAATGCCTGCCCAGAATTCCTAAAACATAGTAGTGTATCTTTAACATAGACAAAAAATAAAGATTTTATGTGATAAATATAAAAGTATTTTATATGTTAATGACTATATATTGATACTTTATTATTATTTTCTGAGGATTTTTTTATTGTCCATAATAAGTTACATTGTTTAGTAGGCCAACAATGAGTTGTTATCCCCAATTCCTCATTGCCCCCCTTCCCCATCCCCAGTCAGCTGGATATCCTCCTTTGTGGGTCATCTGTGATACTTTATTATTTAAAGGCTCATATATTAACTTTATTACTAAGAAAAATGTATTTAAGAATTTTATAATTTCCCCATGTTTGTTATGTACAAGCAAAATAAATTGATTTTGATGGGAGAAAATTATGATAGAACACCAATTAACTGAACAAAAGATAATTTTAACAATAAAGCAGACTCAAAATTCACCTGCTATAACTCAGGTAACTGAGTGGAAGAGGGGGCAGAAAGAATGTAAGAGCCATGGTGGGGGAGAATATCCAGAGACTTTATCCCCTTCAGCAGCAATACTCAAAGTGGGTGGGAGACCTGGCTGACTGCTGTTCTACCCATAACCCCCCAACCCACAGGTTGATCCAGCATCCCCACTGAGGAGGTTATCCAGTGTGTTGGGGAAATGGGGTACCAACACAACATTTGCTCATACAATGTATCTAATTTTGAATAATAAAGATATAAATATAAAGAAAGATAATTTCATTATGGAAGACAATTTGAAAGTCACTCTTTCTTAATGTTTAGTGATACTAAAGTAACTTCTCTCTCACCTGTGGCTACTTTCTAGTCATATGGAAGGAAATGTCTCAAGTTTGTTGCTCATTTTGTACTTAGGTTGTTATTTGTCATTGTGCTGTAGAAGCTTGGATGTTTAGCTTATCTGATATGGCTGACAAATGTTTTCTTCCACTCTGTCTGTCTATCTGTTGATCATTTCTTTAATCTAGGAAAACAATTTTAATTTAATATAGAACCACCTGTCTGTTTTTGTTTTGATTGCTTCTAACTTTGTCATCCCATCGAAGAAGTAAGTCAATTCTTGGATTTAATGTCACGAAGCTTTTCCCCTGGATTTTTTTTAACAGTTTTGCAGCTTCCACTCTAATATTAATAATGAGCTTTGAACTCACACATGTTAGGTGGGTTTTCCTGTATAAAAGAGGAAGATACGTATTGCTGAACATGTGGGGAAATTGAAACTTATATACACCATTGATGGGAATATGAAATGATACAGTCACCAGAGAAAGTAGAAATTATTTTAAAAATTAAAAGTTGATAACACATATCATATAGCAGTTTCACTTCTAGGCTTGCAAAAACTTGGGAACTCCCAGGTTGATTGCTGTGTTAGCCACAGCAGGAAAGAAGTGGAGACAGATGCAGGAAGGATGGACATTGTGTCACATGCAGCAGTAGACTTGCAGAGGGAAATCCTGCCATATGTGGAAGCATGGATGCAACAGAAAGAAACAGTGTTAAGTGGATTAAGTCATAGAGGGACTTTCTGATTCATTTATGTGATGAATCAAAAAAATCAAAAGGGAGTGGAAGAGATAGCTCCACATTTAAGGTGCTTGCACACAAAACCTGATGACCAGTGTTTGATTCCCCAGTACACATGGAAAGCCAGATGCACAAAATGGAACGTGCATCTGGAGTTCCTTTGCAGTGGCTAGAGGCCCTAGTGCATCCATTCTCTGTCTTTCTTTCTGTCTGCCTCTCTCTGCTTGCAAATAAATAAATAAAAATGGTTTAAATAATCAAATGAATAGAAACAAAGAATACAATGGCGGCACTGGTACAACAGAGTGTAAAATAGGGTAATGCAGGAATTATTCTTCTATATAAAATTCTAGTTATGCAAGATGAATGACTTTCAGAGACTGTTGTATGTCATGGTCTCTGCAGTTAATACAATATTTTGTATGCTTGAAGTTTTCTCATTATTACTATTCTATAAAAAGGGAGATGAAATATATTTTTAAAAGAAATTTGAGTTAATGTTTCAATATTTTACAACTTTTGACCATAATTCTCATATCATGTAATTTTAAAAGTTTTTTTTCCTTTAAACATTCTTTTAAACATTAATAACATTATATAAATATAATTTTTATTGAAAAAGACTCAAAGAGTAATGGACAAATGAAACCAAAGCAAAAGCTTTAGCTTTTATGGACCTTAGCACTTAAATGTATATGTGTACCTTATAAGAGAAAAATATCATTTCCAAACAAATTTCATTTTTAAATGTCCATTGCATAGATGATTACCTTTGCAAATTAAAGTGTAGACTAATACAAAATCAAATGCAGACATAAAATATAAGCTAATGTCTTATAATTAAATTCAAAAGGTATAAAATTAACATGTTCAATTGGCATCCTTCATCTTTTCTTCTGTGTCTCATGTCTCTGGGTTCTGAAGAGAATCAGCTATAGCTGAGTTGTGGTGCAGGGGTTAGATTTTAAGGAGCAAGGCTGTCTAGAATACATTCTGTGAAATGACAGTTTTATGATAACAACTCCCCATTCCTCTTCCAGTGACTTCAAGGCAGATCCAAAGAAATGTCATCCAGCTTGTGCTTAAAGGTTCTGTGGAAGATAATTGAGTAACTGCCAATTTCCCTACTTCAGCCCCGTTCTCCCTTCATCCCACCCTGCCTTATTTCCTATAATAATGCTACACAATTCATTTCCTTTTTATTCAAAATCCGTAAGAAAGTGTGATGCAAAGTTTTGTGGGAACTAAAATAAATTACACATTAGTTTTTTATCTTGGAGATATGACTTGTACCGAAGTAATTGAATTAAAAGTGGAATACTGGGCTGGAGAGATGGCTAAAAGGTTAAATGCACTTGACTGCAAGACCTGATGTTCTGGGCTTAATTCCCCAGTACTCACATAAAGCCGGATACACAAAGTAATGCATTGATGGTGCTCATTTGCATGGCAGGAAGCCCTGGCCCGCTCTCTCTCTCTCTCTCTCTCTCTCTCTCTCTCTCTCTCTCTCTCTCTCTCTCTCTCTCTCTCTCTCTCTCCTTTCTTTCTTCCTTCTTTCCTTCCTTTCTTTTCTTTCTTTCTCATAAATAAATAGATAAATATTTAAAAGTACAAGTGCTATACTGCTGAAAGTCACTATGTAATCCTCTAGGAATTCAGGAAACTACTCTTTTAATGCAGCTGTAATTTTTTCTACTTTTCTTACATGCATAGATACATGCTCTCAGTAGCCATATAGCAAGCCTGACACTGTCTAGTCTAATAGTTTTATAACTCAATGAGTTTCAGTGTCATGCTTTGAAGGAGACATATCCACAAGGCTTATGCATTGGGGACCTTGGTCCTCAGCTGGAGGGACTATTTTGAGAGATTGTAGACCCTTTGGGACTGTGGCCTCTCTAGGAGAAGTGGGTGACTGGGAGTGGACTCTGAAGGTGAACATGCACTTTGGTTTCAGCCTAAGCTCTCTGCTTTCTCATCTACTAAGAGGTGAAGAAGACAAGAGCCCAAGCTTTTGCCAAAATGGACAAAACTTCCCAACCACCATGCTTGCTGCTCACATGGACTTTATCCCTAAAATTGGGAGCAAAATACACACCATCAATTAAATTGCTTTTGAATATTTTTTCCTTTCTTTTTCTTTATTATCCATAATTACATTCACTGAATGAGCAAATAATGTGTTGGTATCCCCAGTTCCCCAATTTCCCTCTTCCCTGTCCCCAATCAGCCAGATATCCTCCTCCATGGGCAGTCTGGATCAGTCCATCGGGTAGGGGGTTATGGATAGCCTAAGAGACAACCCAGTTCCACCCCCCTTTGGATGTTGTTACTGAGGGGAGCCATGTCTCTGGCAGTTCTCCCCCAGCATGGCTCTTACAATCTTCCTGTCCTCTCTTCCACTCAGTTCCCTGAATCATGGTGGGTGAGTATTAAGGTAGCTTCATTGTAGAGTTCTTATGTGCCTCTGTACTTCTGCATTAGATTGTGTTGAAAATCATTGGTGTCAGTCTCGCTGACTTATCCTGGGTTGACTGATTGACTGTGGTTATAAGTCTCTTGCTTACCCCACCATTCTCTGCGAGGATCTTCTCCAATAGGTCTGGTTTGGCTCATCTTTTGCCAGGATGCTAGCTATCGGTCTGTGGCTTGTTGGTAGGATTGGAAGAACCACAGCTCTCCTACTGCCTTCTTAAAAATAGAGTCTCCATTGGAGAGTGAGATTTGTATAGGTTAATTGAGATGCACATTTCTGAATTGGCTAGATTCTATTGTTAGTAGCCTCTTTGTAAATCACTTGTAAAGTGCATTTCTCTTTGGGGTCCCAAAAATTTGGTTCCCGGTGCATTTTACCCTGAGTCCCCAATTCCAGTTAAGGGTTCCTGGACACTGAGCGGATTACTTGTCCAAATTAAAAGCTGTTGATTGCCTCCCCCAGGCTTTGGCTCCTCCATTGCACAAGTGTTCATTTCTTGGTTTGCTCTTCTCTACCAGTAGGAAGTGTGTTCAGCTTAATCATGGCGGCAGAGTGTGTTTTATATCAGTGGTCTCTGTTTACTCCCCTGGCAGCTTATGCAGTGCCTTCCAGCACTGTACTAACTACCATCTGGGGGCTGGTTACCATTCTGGACCTGTATAGTCTCTTGATGCTTATGGATGGCTTTGTGTGATTTCTTCAGCAACAGGATCTTACCTCAGGCCTGGGGTGGATATTCAAGAGCTATGACAGAATGCTGTCTTGTTGTTGGGACCTCATGGGTCACTTTGGTCAACAGTTCAGTGAGGGAAGGAGCCAGTGAGTGGGACCAGGAGTTGCCAGACTGATCAATTTTTCACAGGCTTAGACTCTCTCCCCTTCTATTCACAACCCCTCTTGCCAGAAGACACCCACTGCTTGCTCAATAGGTTACGTTATGGACATGAGGATTTTATGATTTTGAACCAATTTTGGCTTAGCTTCATGTTTAAATCATCCCCTCCCCCTCATCCCTTACCTCTCTTTTATTGACTCTCACTTCTCTCAACTGGTTTGCATAGATCTTATGGTTAACCTGGTTAGGAACCACATATGAGGGAGAATATGCAGCAGTTGACTCTCTGTTCTTTTGAGAGATCGCTTAGTAAGATCTGTTCCAAGTCAGACCATTTTTATCTAAATTTCAGTATGTCATTTGTCCTTTCAGCTGAGTAAAACTACATGGTGTAAATATACCACAGTTTTGTTATCCATTCCTCCATGGAAGGGCATTTGTTGATTCCAATTCTTGGCAATTATGAATTGAGCTGCTATAAACATAGTTGCACAAATTTCTCTGTGCTGAGATGTGACAACTTGAGAGTAGATGCCAAATAGAGGGATAGCTGGGTCCATTGGTAGTTCTATGTCCATTTTGTTCAGGTGTCTCCACACTCCTTTCCATAGCAGTTGAACAAGCTTGCAGTCCCACCAGCAGTGAATGAAAGTTACTTTTTCCCACATCCTCTCCAGCACCTATTGTTGTTGGTTTTCTTTATGATTGCCATTCTGACTGGAGTAAGGTGGAATCTCATTGTAGTTTTGATTTGCATTTCCCTGATGCTTAAGGATGCTGAGCACTTTCTTAAGTGAGTAAAGACCATTTGTGTTTCCTCCTCTGTGAATTCTCTGTTGAGATCAGTGCCCCATTTTGTGAGGGGGCAGTTTGAGTTTTTGTTAATTTTTTTTTTAGTTCTCTGTCGGTTCTGGAAATTAGGCCTCTGTCTGAATTATAGCTGGCAAAAATCATCATCATGTTATTTTTGTCTGTACAGAAGCTTTTGAGCCTGATCGGATCCCATTGGTTAAGTGAATGCTGGGCTACTGGAGATTTGCTCAGGAAGTTTTTCCCTACTCTATCTCATGTAGAGTTCCTCCTATTTTTTCTTCCAGGGTGTTCAAGGTTACATGACTTATATTGAGGTCTCTGATCCATTTGGAGTTGATTTTTGTGCATGGTGAAAGGAGTGGGTCTATTTTAATTTTTTTACATGTGTTTATCTGATTTGTCCAGCATCATTTGTTGAAGATGCTATCCTTGGCCCAACAAACATTGTTGGCACCCTTGTCAAAGACCAAGTAACTGAAGTTTCAGCTATTTCTGTCATAGTGACAAGAAAAATAAATAGCATGCCCCCAATATTTACTCTTAAAAGCTTAAAATTACTATTTCCTTTAGCACTTTGTTTGGTGATAGCATGATTCTATATTCCAGTTAATTTCACAAGAACAATTTAGTATATGTAAAATAAAGCTCATTAAAATTATTTCCATTTTTATGTTTTATACAATCTTCAAGTAGTTAACTTTAGTTTATAGGACTGGGAGACAATTTTATATTTTTGATAAGGTTTTTTTTAATTCTTATCAATTTTAATAAAATTTTCAATCAAATAGCTTTTTGTTACATTGATTTTTCTATTTCACTGATTTCTGTCCCAGCTGCTGTCATTTCTTTCCTTGTAACTTGTTATTATTTATCTTGACTATTATGGCAAATACCAAAGTAATCAACTTTTTCCTCTTTGCACCTTTTTTTAAAACGTGTGGATTCTGTAAATTTCTCTCAAGTTATTATGTTTGTATATATTTTATATACTGTATTTCCATATTAATCTAGTCAAATATATTTCCTAATTTTCCTGATTTCTTTTTATTCATTTTTCATAGAAATAAGTTATTTAGAGATATGTTGCTTAAATTCCAAGTACTTCAGAAATTTTCACATATTCTCCTATATTGATTTTTGGTTTTAAACAACAACATAGAATATAGCACTCATATGATTGTAAATCCATTAGGGTTCATTTTATTACTCAGAATGATTGTGGTGCACAATGTATGCACATTAGAGCAATACCTGCTCTACTAACCAGTTTGAGGCACAGCCCTGACATTACACAAACTAACCTTGGAGTGTTTTGTCCAAGAGTGAGCTTGCAACCTCTAGGGGTGAGCCCAAGGCAAAAGAAACTGAACCTTAGAGTTTAAACCAAGGCTGAATCCATTGTTTTCACGACTGCTGGGATTTACTACAACTATAGATTTTATTTTTCACACTGGCACTCATTGGTGTTTATATTGAACACCCCAAAGTAGTCACACATGAAAAAGTCATAGTACATGGGCAAAGGGTTAGGTACTTTTGTCATTGAATAATCCTAAACAATTGCTAAAGAAAAGGAATTAGGGTTATGATCTGTTGGACTCTGGTGTTCCAGAACACACATACGCACACACTCACACTACATTCACAAATGTAATCACACCAAGGCCACCTATTGTCTCCAACATATCTGTAGTAGTTGTGTGGGCACTGTGCTACTGACCTAATTGTCTTCAAGACTATGGTGATCACTTTTCACAAATATATGTTTATTTTGGGTCAAGAGTCTAATGAATCTACTGAGGAAATTTGGGAAAGAGCATAACTCAAGCTCAGCCAGGATCTCTAAACATTGTTTGTCAATATTGGCCATCGGTGCTATTCAGGCCAAAGGAAAACCAAGACAGAGGAAACTTAGTCATATTGCATTAAGCAGATGGATGACATGGTTTTAAGATTAACTTTAGGGCAAGTTACATATCAGGAATTTAAAAAACATCTCACAGTAATATTCTCAGGTAAGTTATTTATAAGGTCCAAAGGAAATATTCCCACCGTTATTTCCCATATCTCATGTGTGTGCGTATATATGTGTGTATATATAATTATGTATTATATAAGATTATATATAACATATATACAATTTTGGTTTTTTGAGGTAGGGTCTCACTCTAGCCCAGGCTAACCTGGAATTCACTATGTAGTTTCAGGGTGGCCTCTAGCTCACATTGATCCCCCTGCTACCTCTGCTTCCAGAGTGCTGGGATTAAAGACTTGAACCAACACACCCTGCTAATTTGTATATTTCATGCTGACAGGTTGTTCTAATAGTTCATTCCCACATTCTATTGTGAATGTCAGAGGCTGAGTGGTTAGAAGGTTTTGAAATAAGGTAAATGTATCATGAGTAATATTTAAATCTACTTCTGTATAGCTCAAGGAAGAATGGTGAAATCTCTGTAATATTTTATTTCTGGACTTTTCTTATTAGACTGCCATCTTTTTGATTTATATATGTGGAAAATCTGCTATTACCTGCATTCACTTTTATAGCTTCTTTAGGAAATAAAAATTATATTACTGTAAAAGCTTGACTCTCCATCACTGAAAAAACTCAACACCTGTTAGTCTAACTCTGCTGATGTTAATGTCACCACTTTAGTGTCCCTATGCCTACTGCTTGCATAGAGACTTTCTACTATCACATGGGCATCTTTTTACATGTATATTTAAAGTTTGTTAAGAGCTTGGCACTCTACCAAATGTTGTATTTAGACCATTTATGTTTCATTTGATTAACTTTAAAGCTACCATATTTTTCCATATTCCTATTTTTTGCCTTGTTTTCTTTTGTTTTTGTTTTAACAAATATCTTAGAATTATATACTGCTGTGATGTGGATGGACTTTGCACATGCTAGGAAAGTGTTCCAACACTGATCTAATTCTCCTAGCCATGTGACCACTACTGATCAGTTATCACTCTTTTTAAAATGATTTAATTTTTTACTTTATTGTTGCCAGTTTTAAATAAAAATAATATCATGATTAACATTTACTATTAGAAACTTCAAACAGTACTCTACCCAAGAACCCCTTCCCTCTCCTCCCCCTCTGCAAATTCTTTATGCTTCATGGAACAACCTTTCAACACATTATTTTGCTTTAAAGTAGTGGCTCTATTTTAGCAATATATGGATAAAGAAAGCATGTTCATATTACCTACACGTTTACCATTTTCATTCTTCATTCCTTTGTTTAGCCTATCTTTCACAACCTGTAATTTTTTTTCTCTACATAAATGATTCTCCATATTTGCAACTGAAATATTCTTAGCTTTTTCTGATCTGTAAAAGCCTTAATATCATTTTAGTTTTTGAAAGAAAATTGTGAGGAAAATAGATTTTGAAACTTCATAGCAATCATTTCATTGTTTCTTAGCCTGTTGGAGTTCACATGAGAAATATGCTATTACACTTTCTTATTAATATGTGCTTTTCTATCCTTGGAGCTTTTCCTTGTTTGTCTTTACCAATGGGGTTTTGAAATTTGGCTATAATGCATGTGGATGTGTTTTTCTTGCCATTTCTCTTGCTTAGGTACATGAGAGCTTCTTACATTCACAATATTAAGCTTTCTTCTTTCAAATGAATTTTGATTGTTACAAGGCGAAGCATCTAACTGGTGAGATCTTGACTTCCTATTCTGCACAACACCAGAGATTTTTCCTTAATTGTGCTGATCTCTAACACTTGCAGTTGATTCTCCAACAAAAGCCTGAATGCTCTTCTATTTTGATATGCCCACCACCAATCAAATTAATCCACCAGTTTTAATTTAGCCTCATTCAAATTCTCAAGACATGGGCAGAATTCAGTTAGGGTATTTCATCATATATAACGTAAACTGAATCTGTCAGGTCTTAATAGAGTCCTTCTGAAAACTTAGGAACTGGGCCTCAGGCATTTCCATTTCTTTTAGCATTCTGGCATTTCAGACTCCCATCAGAAAGGCTCCCTAAACTCTTCTTTCAGAACTCTAGAACTTTTGTAGCTCAAGCGAATTTCAAGGTCTTCCACTTTCTTCCCACATACCAATTCCAATGGAAATGTTCTTCCCAGGAACGGCCCCACTTACTGGTACCAATTTTATGTATCAGTAAGTATCTCTTTGCTGTAAAAAATAATTGACAAAAGCAATTTAAGGAAAGAAGGAGGTGTTTTTCTGGCTTAAAGTTTGAGAGGATATAGTCCATCATGGCTGAGAAGTTGTGGTAACAGCATCGTGAGGCAGCTGGTCACATTACATCTTCAGTTAGGAATCAGAGAGGGATAAATGCTGGTACTCACCCAGCTCTCTTTTGTCTATGCAGTCTAGGATTCCCAGAGTAATGAATGATGCTGCCGGCATTTAGAGTGGGTCTCCCATCACAATTAACACCAAATCTCAAAAATCCCTTATACATGTTGTCAGGAAATTGTTGCCATCGTAAAAAATTGTGTAAAATTGACAACCAAAATTATCAATCCCACTTACATATTTTTATAATTTGTTTCTTAATATTTTTATGTTGTTGACTATGTAGTCTAAGTATATTTATGTATTAATGAATGAAACAAATTTTGAAGTGTTTATGTGCCACCCTCTTAACTTCTGTCATTTCTTTTCCTCTGACAGATTTTTATTCTCATTATGGGTCAAATTTTCTTCATTATTTGCATATTTGTTACCTTTTGACTGAATTCTTCACAATGTTTAAGAACTTTTTGTATCATTTTAAATAAGCTTCAATTTATTCTGGCAAACACTTAAATTTTCAAGGATCAGTTTGATATTTTTGAACTTTCATACTATTGTGAATCCAAGTCCAGACTAGCCATTGTTCAGGTTTTGATCTACCTTCATTGCCAATGAATTTTTTTTTTAACAGAACACTATGTAATGGCCAGTATTTGTAGAGCTTTCCATTTTAATGGTAACTGAACCAAAGATTTTTCAGTCTGGAGCTCTGGCAACATTTTCTTCTATTTATTTCTCTGTACATGGGAATTTTAAGTCAGGCACTCACATCTCATCAATCATTCAAGGCTGACAGATTTTGTACTCTGCTGCACTACCCACCTAGGCCTTGCTGAATGCCAGCATCTGAACCCTGTGTTCAGTAAAATGTCAGGCTTTGTTTTAGGTCCTACTCTACATTGTGACTTAAAATTACCTCTAGGGTGTAACTGGGAAAATCACAGGCTTTGCCTTGTTTTATTCTATTGAATGAAATACTTGTCAATGACAAACGGAACAAATTACTGACACTTGAAATAATGTCTGTGAATTTCTAGGCACTATGCTAAGAAGGAAAGCTAATATCCAAAGTTCACATGTAGTATGATTCAATTTTTACAACATTCTTGAAATGACAAAATTATACATGTTGAAGAGAATGGCCACTAGGGACTTTGCCTGGTGAGGCTGCAAGTATGCTGAGGGAGGGTAATGGGAATTTTTGTCATGATATAAAGCTTTGTATCTTAATCATAGTGGTGGTTATATGGATCTGTGTATATAATAAAGGGGAATATAACTGAATATTCAAAGTGTGAGAACTTCAGTTTCCTGATTTAATATTTAAAAAAATATTTTCTTTATTTATTTGAGAGTGAGAAAGAGGCAGATAGAGAGAATGGGAATGCCAAGGCCTCCAGCCACTGTAAATGAACTCCAGATCCATGTGTTACCTTGTGCTTCTGGCTTTATAAGGGTACTTAGGAATCAAAGTTGAGTCCTTCTGCGTTGCAGGCAAGTGCCTTAACCATTAAGCCATCTTTCCAGTCCATGATTTAATATTTTAATGTTGTTATATAAGCTATGGAAATTAGTAGAAGCCAGATGAAGGGTCAAGGGTTTACTAATGTTTCTGCTTTCCATGAGTCTATAATTATTTAAAATCTTAAAAACACTTCTTTCCACAAAGAAAATTACAGCATGATATTTCTTCATTGACAATTATATCCATTATGTAAATAAATAATATTAACAATAAAATACCAATCATATAAACTTTGAAAATAGAGGAAGAGGCACATATACTGATATAAAATATATATTTTATGTATAACCTTGTGTGGTAGTTTGAATGGATGTCCCCCAATAGATTCAAGAGTTACAGTAATGTTTTTCTCCAGCTACATGACTGGAGAGTGTGTCCCCTTGGCCAGATCCTAGGGTCTAGCCCTAAGGTGTTCCAGAGGTGCTTCTGAAATTCCAGCTATACATATGAAAAGATCAGTCTGAGCTCAAGCCTGGAGTTCCTGCTATTTGTTCATTGGAGTTGACTGTGTTTGCTGGAGGTGTTGGTGATGGTTTCCTCTCTCTGCTTGGACCTGTGAAAGGGGGCCAGCCTCTTTGCCATTCTGGAACTTCCTCTGGATCTTTTGCTTCAATAAACACTTTCCTCCCCAAACTATGCCTGGTTTGGAGATTCATCACTGAAGTGTGTTGCTGACTACAACACATTGAGACCCATAATATACAATGAAACATCAAAGAATGAAAATTGCCAACAAATATCTGTTATGATCATATATATATAAACATATAACAATTTATATAAAATGCTCTGTATGTTGTAAACATTCATCTTTATTATAAATAAATTTTTTAATTATCACATATATGAAATGTATATATGTATAAGTGTGCTTTATGTCAAATATAGTTATTCTAAAATTTCAAAATCAATATTTTTATAATAAAATAATGAAGAAAAATAAAGCATCTTGAAGTATTCTGATATAAATATCCAAGAAAATTTAATGCATGCTATTAACAAAATATGCAATATATTGATAAAATAGAGAACACTTATGCTAAAGTCTATGTGATGATTTGACTATAAATGTATGTTCCACATAGCCAGAGGTGTTTTTATTCAAGTCTCCTAGTTAAGTATTCAGAAGCCTACCGGAGGAAGTGTCATTGGGGACAAATCTTTTAGTCCACCAAATATATTTGTTCAGATCCAGTATGAGCTCTGAGTTTTGGTGTTTTCTGTTTGTTGGTAATATCTGTCTTCAATGGATCTATTGAAGTGAGACAGCTTCTTCCACCACAATAATGCTTCCGCTGGATTCTGTAAGCCTGAAAAAACAAAAAACAAAACAAAAAAAAAAAAAAAAAAAAAAAACCTGTCCTCCTATAAGCTGCTTGCTTCTGGTCAGGTTTTTGTCACACACAGTAATGAGAAGGTAACTGCCGCAGAAAATTTGTACCAAGAGTGGGGTTAATGGTGTAATTAATCTGACTATGTGGGGTTCGGTCTTTTGGAATGGGTGTGCAGGAGTAATGTGAAAGGATCTGGTACTTTGGACTGGAAAATCCTTGCAGCATGGTAAGCAGAGCTTGATGAGCTATTCTGGTGAGAGTTTGAAAAGGCTAAATGCAGAGAGAACTGTGGTTTGTGAAAGCTTGGCAAGTGAAGAGAAAAGAGAGAGTTTTGTTGGGAGTGGGCTAATGATTTAACGACTGGCTGTGGTCTTCTGCCCATGCCAGCAAATTTGATCAAAGTTGAATTTTACAGAAATGGACTAGTGTGATTAGGAGAAGGTATACAAGTAAAAGATGTGTGGTTTAGCACAGAAAAATCCGAGCAAGTTTGAAGTTACATGCTCAGAGACTGATTTTAGGTTACATAAATTGTAATTGTTAATGAAGATTACCACCAGTAGATGTGGGAAAATTGTTTTGCATTGAAACAATGGAAATGATGCCCTGAGTATGAGCCTTTGAAAGGAGCGGGCTTGAAGGAAGACTTTTAAAGGAAAAACTTGCTCTTCAAGATCAAGATTTATTCCCCCTGAATTTACAGGTTTGTCTGTTGGTGGTGACTCTCTGTCTCACATTCCTGGTGTCACACACTTTTGGAAGCATGAAAAATGTAGGGAGATGGGTCCTATAGCTCACACAGTTCCAGAAGCTGCTGCTGAGATAGAACATGTGAGTTGGGTTGTTGGAATCCCTGTAAAAACCACAGTAAGGCCATGTGTAAAGATGAACTGGTTCAAGCCATTGCTGAGATGCACAATGTGAAGCAAGGTTGAAATACCAATGTTGAGGGAAAGTAAGGTCATTTTTAGAGCTATGATGACTAACTGTGTTCAGTATAGATCTGAGGATGCTTTGGATATTTCAGGACTGTGAAACAGTTGGAATGGAGCACTGCTGGCCTGACATAGTTTCCCCTGGGCTGCTCAGCCAAGCTGGAGGGGCAGAAGAAAGCCTATAGACTTTCATCATAGGCTTCGGATGTTGTACTTGTACTTCAGATGTTGGCCTACTGGTTATTGATTTTTGCAGTGGTCCAGGCTCTCCTTGTTATGCCCTTTTATACTGTAACTGTTTACTCTGTGCCACTATGTGCTGTTAGTATGTAACTTGTGTTTTGATCTTTCAGGGCTCACATTGATGAGATAGTCTTAAATATCAGATGAGATTTGTGACTTTTGAACAGTGTTAAAGTTGGTCAAATCATATGGGGATCTTCAAAGTAGGACTGAATAAAATTTGTGTTGTGAGAGAATCATGAGTCTATGGGGTCCAGGGGCAGCATGTGATGGTTTGAATGTAAATGTATGTCACCCATAACTAGAGGTAACTTTAATTAAGCTTGCTACTTAAGTCTCTAGCATCCTGCTGGAGAAGATGCCACTGGAAGTGGTCTTTTAGTCCAGCCCTAAGGTGTATGTAGAGCTATTTGTGTTTGCTGGGTGCTGGTGGTGTTTCTCTCCAATGGATATATGGAAGTAAGCCAGCTTCTTCTGACAAGGTGTAGCTTCCTCTGGAATCTGTAAGCCTGAAACAAACTCTTTCTTCCCACAAACTTCTTCTAGTTTAGTGTTTGTGTCAGCAATGAGAAAGTAACTGCAATAGTCCATCTGCGAAAATCCCATAGCTAATAATATCCTTGATTTTGTTTATAGACTGTTTTCCTGTAAAATCAGGACCCAAGAAGATTCCTGACTACATTCTACTTTCCCATTAAACAGATTACTGAAGATAGATCCTGCCAGTATGAAAGCACCATTTTTTCAATTCTTAAAATCTAAAGAGGAAACCTTATATTTGTTTTTCATAGAAAGTATGGTATTGATATATATTAAATGTTTAATGACTAGTAAATTAATTTAAAAATTGAATGAAAATACATTATAAATGTCAAATATAGTTATCAAAACATATAAAATGAAATCTTATTGTAAAAGTTTTAATAATTATATCACAGTATATAAAGTACATGATGTTTATCCATATGCATGCCAAAGATGTATAGTGAACAATGAACTTTACAAAATATTTCAACTATAATATCTTATACTAAATAATTGAATTGCTCAATATTTTTCATTAGAAGCTATTTATAAAATGATCTATAGATTTAATACATTTATCATACTCAATTTACTGGTTTTTTTTTGTTTTACAAAAGATAAGATATTCTCCCATTTTATGGGAATCTAGATAGACAGCAGTTTTATTTAAGCATTGGCTACTGTATCATTAGAACTCAATAGTTATTAATACTAGTAAATTTATATATGACTTGGACAAAAATACATGAAAAGATTCTAATATAATCAATACACCAGATATAGAACCATAAATGTTATAAAATGATTAAAAATTTATTATAGTCTGTATATATTTTGAGATTATTTAATGAATTTATGTATATAATAAAAATGAGAGAAATCTGTTATTGTCCCATACAGAACATATACTCCAGGGATTTTTTTTATTAAAAAAAACCTTAATCAGGTTTTCAACCTTTCTTTGAATGAGCAATCTAAGAATATGAAAATGAGCGCATTCCTAACACTTTATTATAAATTAAAAGGAACACAATTAAATGCCACATCTTTCAAAATATTGCTGAGAAATTTAGTAAAATAAGATGCAATTTCAACATAGTAAAGAGGGAATTTTCAGAATGCCTTTTCTGAGAACAAGTAACATTTTGTCTTTTTAGGTAAGTATGTGGGAATCTCATAATTCATGAAGTGCTCACTTTATTGGAGAGGGAAGGTATAATGACCATTGGCTCTCTATTTTGACTGAATTTGCTGCCCCAGAACCAAGATAGTTCAAAGCCAGTGAATATGAGCCAAGATGAAGACTAGACACAGAAAACAATAGAAACAACCAATTTTTATTTTTGATGACATGGCAAGCCTGACAAGAGGAAAACTTAAAAGTAGCCAATTGAAGTCAAAGATGAAAGGAGAAACATGGGTGATTTCTGTTCAAGACACTCATGGAGTAAATTCAATTGGAATCTGTCTCATTTAACTTTTCCCTCTTTTAAACTGTAAACTTTTTACTTAATGGCTGGAGTTGTAGCCTCAATCCTGTGTTATGAGGTAACCTTGAAAATGCATATCATGGCCTTGGTTATCATAATGCATAAGCATTTTAATCACCAATGTCCCAGTACCACTCACCTGAGATCACCTACTTACAGGTCAGAAAAAAGGCAAGTTATTTTAACTCACTGCTCTTATGCATTATTTTTTAAACTGATTTGCAGTCATAACCACAGTTAATTGGACATGGTAAATAAGAATTAATAGTTTTATACAAACATTTAATTACCAAGTTCAAACGAACATTTACACATGACTAGGTAAATTTCCATACAAATTAATGCTTATTGGAAGATCAAAGTCATGAATTTTTCACTGATTATCACATCAGATTTTAATCCAAACATTTAAGTCTGTACATGAATTTTCATGTACTTTGTCTTTTTCGGTTAGCATAACTTCTGAGTGATAGGAACACTTCAAAGTAAATGTCCAAAGTAGGATCAGTGGCTGGGAGAAAAGGGATTTGGTAAAGCACTTGCTATACAGGCATAAGGACTTGAGTTCAAATCCCCAGTACCCACATAGCATGCCAACATGAAAGCATGCACTTGCAATAACAGAGCTGGGGAGGCAGAGACAGAAATCCCTAGTGCATTCTGGCTAGTTAGTGCAGTTGAATCGGGGAGTTCTGGGTTCAGTAAGAGACCCTGACCCAAAATAAGGTAGAGCATGAAAGAGGAAGACTTCCCTCATGTTAATCACTGGTCCCCATACACAGAAACATGCCTACACACAACTTCCATGTGTGCCTATACACATAAGAATGCCTATGCATTCAGCACAACATATGCATGCAAACTCATCACACACACACATACACACACAAAAAATGTACCAACTGTGTACACTGGAATAAAATTTACCTCAAAATTCAAAATTGTTTCACTTGTGAGGAACTGAATCTATTAGCTGGGAGCACACGACTCCACTTCCCGCAGTTAGAGCCATCTGCCTCCCCAGAGACCGCTGGGGCACATTGGATACACTGCCGTCGGTCATTTATTTAAAGGCTGTTCATTGTGTTTTTCTAATTCAACATATCTTGCTGGGAGAGAGTCCTTGCTTATGGACAAAATTTTGAAAACACAATGTTATGCCAGGAAACTTTTGGGAGAATGCATGGAAAATCTAAGATCTCCCATAGTTAAAAGCTAACCATGTCCTGAATACTAATTCTTCAAAAACTACATTACTTCTTTGTAGCCTTGAAGGAATTCTACATTGATATGGCTGGTTACACAAAGAACAAAGAATCAGTGGAGGCAAGATGAGGGATGGTCCATAAAAGGAGTTTGGAGGGAGAGGATTGTTACCAGGGTCCATTGTATATTAAGGTTGTCAGTATACACACACACACACACACACACACACACACACACACACACACACACACACACACACACATATATATATATATATATATATATATATATATATATATATATATATATATATATATATATATATATATATATATGTAAAGTTTTAGCCAAAGGACAAAATCAGTTCTGAAGAGTAGAGAAGAAGTTAATATCAAGTTTGAAGATCTGCTATTTTCTTAACCTCCAGATCAAGAACTCTATAATGTAGAGTTTTAAAAATATATGAGACAAAAATTAGTGGAATTGAACCAAGACTTTAAAGTTCTGGAAAACAGTAATTTAGTATGCTTTTAATATGCAATTGAGAATATTAATTGTTGTAATGGAAATAAAGACTCAGTTTCATTTATCTAAGACTATGTATGGGATTTTTCCTTCCTTAAATTAGAATGAGGAACCATTTTGAATTTAAATACATATACTATTAATATAAATTATATACATTATATGTTATATATAAATTAATATTTATGTTGTTAACTAAAGATATATTCAATATAATTTTTTAAAAACACCCTCTATTCTTTTTGTTTTTTACTTTTGGAGATAGAGTTTCACTCTGCAGGCAAGGCTTCCTAGAACTCATTGGGTCATGCAGGCTGGTTTTAACTCCTGGCAATCCTCCTGCCTTAATATTTATTATAAGTGTTATGATTACAGGTGAACTATCCCACCTGACTCCCAAGTGTTTGATTTCCACAGTTAAATATAGCATTTTGCCATTATAAAACATGTACATATTTTACTTGCATGTATGTTGCTGTTAAAAATACCCTGGTATATAAATATTATTTGTAGCATTTATGCTTTCATTGACTTGTCCAAATGATCTAATAAAAGCACCACATTGAAATAAATATATCTAAAATAGATTTCTTTGAAAAGTGTTATATAAATAATCACAGGATCATCAAATTTTTAGAAAAAGTCATTAAGAACATAAAATTATACACTATTATTTTTTTCACAATGGTACTTTAAGGTCACTGTTTTTAGTAAGTATATAAAGAAACTGATGCAATTGTAGTCATTTAATCTATAAAATATTAAAAGTATTACTTATTTTAAAACTTCTCCATAAACTATGTTTTCTGGTCCCTTTAGTTTTGTAGGATATTGTTCTACATATTTCTCTTCTGTGTCATCACCTCTCCACAATGAATGCAAAATTCAAATATGGGAGAGAAAAGTAAAAGGAATTTTGGTAAAATAGGTACTGAACATTATTTTAAGAACGAAAATTTGAACTACCGACCATTTCCACTATCATAGAATACCTATTCAATTAATAAGCTAGATATCACTCCTTTTCTGTTCCATGTTAGGAAGTACATTCTATCTTTTGAGGTTGTTTACATGGGGGATAGAGGAGGGGGCACCGAGACAGCCAAGGACTTCTCATAACACGGCCATGTGTGGTCCTCCACGTCCAGTTCTTTGATTTATTGAGCACAATCCTCACTGGCATATGTTCCTGTGGAAGAAGTCCTAATCTACTGTGGTGTGAAGTACGCTAAGCCAACGATGTCCTGCCAGGGGATCTGTGTGGTTACGACTACAGACAGCAAAAGTGCCCACTCTCTCCAGTTAGCAGAGCCATGACATTTAGAATTTGGCAAATTCAGGAACAAACCATGCCCCATACTTTGAATAGTAGAAAGTCAGTTGTCAATGCAAAATAATCAAAAACAAAACACAAATCTTCTCTGTGAAAAATAACTGAGATGAACATGCTGATGAACTGAGATGACATGGTGGCACCTTCCTGTCACCCCAGTGCCTGAGAGAACAAGGCAGAAGAATCCAACTTCAAGACCAGCCTGGACAACAAAGGCAGGATCTGCCTCAAAAAATAATGTGAATAAATGATGTAACATAAAGGAAGAAAGATGGTGAATGAGCCCCGGAAGATGGACCCAATTCATGTATGTGTTCTCAGGTGTGGTTTGCCTCTCCATCCTCCACAGATCTTGGTTTGTTACTGAAACTTTTTTATTTTTTAAAAATATTTTATTTATTCATTTTTCAAGCAGAGATACAGAGATTGAGAAAGAGAAAGAGAGAGAGAGAGCACCAGAGCCACCACTTTGTGGGTCTGGCATATGTGGGTCCTGGAGAATTGAACCCAGGGCCTTAGGCACTGGAGGCAAGTGCCTTAACTGCTGAGCCATCTCTCCAGCCCCACTGAAACATTTTTAATCCCATGAGGCAATATATATATATTTCCTCTTTAAGCTTGGGTGAAGTCCTTGTCACCAGTCTGAGTGAAGGTCTCATAGTGAGGGATTCACAGTTCAAGAAAGCTATGAGCATGCTCTCATCAGGGTTTAAAAGAGATTTTATAACAAAGAAGGAAAATACTTTGTTAAGTAAGATGTTTGAAACACAGCTTGAGGTGGAAGAGATAGCTAACATTGAGAGACTTAGAAAATGCCAACACCCTGAAGTTATTGAAGCTCTCTGCAAGATAGGAACAATTTAACGTATCCCATGACAGGTTGCAGCGACCATTAGCACAGGTATATAGCTTTCTTGAATCAGTTTTATTGAAGTATAATTTGAATATTGTAAACCTACCAGTTTGAAGGGTGAATTCAAAATACATATATGAGTTTGATTAAAGAGACCCCTGAGGTCCCCAAAACAAGATAGGCTTTTGTCAAAGCTATTGAATACCCACCCCAGGACAAAGGTAAGACCTTATCACTGAAGAAACCACAGATTATCCTCACACAACACCAAGAGACCCTGCTAGATCCAGAATAGTAGCCAGGTCCCAGATGGTAGAATATGAAGAGCTGGAAGGCATTACATGAGCTCTCAGGGGAAATTAGTCACTGATATTTGAAGAAAGCGGAGACCACTGATATACAATGCGGACTGATGCCACAAGAATGCTGAGGAATATGGAAGAGACCAGCAAGTCAAGAAGTGCTCATCTGTGCAATCCAGTGTGCCCACCGAAAGGAGTACCCAGTGGATTGGGGACAGGGAGGAGGGAAATGAGAATATTAACACAATATTTGCTCATTCAATGTATCTAATTTTAGAGAATAAAGATAAAAAATACTGGCACTAAACCTGGAAGGGTAATCAACGGCTTATTGATTGGCTAAGAGATCTGCTATAAGTAACAAGGAATCCTTAAGTGTACCTGGGATCCATGGCAAAATCCTATGGGGACCAGGCTCCAAGGAGAAATTTCCACTACCATAGAGCTACAGAGAGGCTACACCCATTAGAATCTTGCCAAATTAGCTATGTGTGTCTTATTTAACCATTACTGATCATACTCTCCCATGGAGATTCTGTTTGTATTTTTCAGAATGGCAGTGAGAGCCATGGAAAACCCAATTCCACCATCAAGACTTGGGATGATGGCTGACATTCTGACAGGAAATGAACCACCCATGGTCTGTCATGTAGGGCCCAAGTGAAACCTATGAGAAAGTGATAAGACAAACAGGAGACCAATCACCACAGCAAGATAGATCACCCATGAAAGGTCAAGGGAGACAGACACCAATGATACCTAACACAATCCAAAGCAGAAGTCCAGACACTAAGATCTGAATAATAATAAAGCAGACTTAAAACTCACCCACCATGACTCAGGAAACTGAGTGGAAGAGGCAGCAGAAAGATTGTAAGAGCCATGGTGGAGGAGAATATCCAGAGACATGGCCCCCCTCAGCAACAACTCACAATGGTGAAAAACAAAACAAACAAACAAAAAACTGGCTGCCTCTAGTGTAATTCATAACCCCCTACCCTAAGGACAGATGCACACCGAGGAGGGTCCCCAGTGGGTTGGGACAGAGAGAAGGGAAATGTGGATACCATCACAAGACATGGTCATACAATGTATCAATACAATTATCGATAATAAAGATATTTTAAAAAATACATACATCAATTTTATTTTCAAACAATAGAAAATTTCTATTGCCACTAAAAATTCTCTTATTTATTCAATAGGTAAATTCCTCTCCTCTCAAAATCCAAGTTTATGTTATTATATATTAGCTTTCTGTGTTCTAGAATTTTCCACAGATAGGATTATAATTTTCTGCATTTATGTCCTTTTTCCCTGACTGCTATTGTTTGTTTTTGTTGGCTTGTTTTTGGACAATTCTTATGTTGCTGTGCATGCGTGTCTAGCATTCATTCACCCTTTAGAAAAACATACAGCAAATGTTCTGCCTATTGCCACCAGCAGAATTTTGAATGGCTTCTGAGTTAATGATATTAGAATAAGGCTGCTGTTGTCTTTGAGAAGTTTTGTTTTTAGTTTTTTAAACTTATTTTTGCAGCTCTCTATTAGAGAAAATTTCAGAGTCAAATTTCCATAATTCCTTGAGGAAATTCTGTTATTAAAATATTATAATTGACTTGTCATTGATGTATCAATCCATTTTATTATTTTGGTGAATTTCAAATTAATTTATAGATAGCAGTAAAAATCCTTAAAATATTATTACACCTATGTTATTGGGTATAATTCAATATTTGCTCACATTTCTTATTTCTCTTTAAGGATAAGATTGAAATGAAATTTATGAGCTTTATGTGTCCCTTTTGGTGCATTTTGACCAATATTCACTCAAACCTTTGTCAGTATCTGGATTATTACTGAATTATTTACTTTTTATGCAGTGACAATACAACTGACTTAGAAAGGAATTATGTTGGCTCACAGTTTAAGAGTATACAGTTTATCAAAGAGGGAAAGGAACAGTGGCAGGATCATGGGGCAGCTGGTCCCTGGGCATCCACTCTCAGAAAGCAGAGAGCAATGAAAGCTGCTGATGAACTCACTTTCCCTTTCCTTAGTCTGACACATCAGCCTATGACCTGTTGAAAAAGGTCGGGTGTGTTCTCCTTCCTCAGTTAATCCAGTCTAGACACTCTCACAGACATGCCTAGTGGTTTGTTCCTAAGTGATTCTGGATCCCCGTTAGGTTGACAGTTGCTATTAACTATCATCACAATTACCATCACTTAATTACCTCTTCCAATTTCTATCTTTTCTCATATTCTTCTATCATACTTCTTTATAGTAGTGATTCAATAAATGTGAAATGATTCAGATCACATAACAGTGAAGTGGATGGCTTCTTTATCCTAATAGATTTTTGATAATGTTTTATATTTAGTGAGTTCATTTGTTTTCATTGGTGAATGCTGTTCCTAAGTGTCAACAGCTCCATAGTTTTTCTTTCATTAAGGCCACAGGGCTTCTTTCCAGATTAGGGAAAAATATTGTGCATTTGACCATATGGAAATATATTTTTATTTCTGTTAGGTAATTATCCAGAGATGAAACTTCTATTCCACAGCATGTATATGTATATACTGACTTTATAATGAGCACATCATCTTTGTCAGCTATTGCCTTTCTTGTCACAATGTTAAGAGAACAGCTACTGTGTTTCTTTGACAATAAGGGCATCAATTGTTTTCATTGTTGCTGCTCTAAGAATATATACATTTTCTAATTTATTCTTTCTAAGGCATGTTTGGCCTATTTTCAATTCTGCATTCCATCCTAATTTTAGAATGAGTTTTGAATCACATACATACAGCACTATTGGACATATGGTTGTGATTGCTTTGAATCTATAGATTAATTTGGGAAGAATTTTTCAAATTACATGCCTTTCTATCTATGACTACAATATATGTCTTAAGTCTTTTTTATTTACATTGAATTTTAAATAAATCTAATTAATATACACAGTGAAATATTATGTTATATTGATATTCACATTCATATATTAAAATTAACAATATAGGCTGACATGTTAACATGCTCATAATATAAAGTTACCTTTCTTTTATATTTTTTCCTTAAGAATATCTGAAATCTGCTCATTTGTCAAATTTCCAAATTATATAATACACTGTTATTAACTGTAGCCCAATGAACTCAGTACATTTCATCTGTGGAAAAAGTCACTGCACATAATTAAAACTTAGTATTTTCTGTAGTATTACTCCATTCCATCTTATTGTTAACTATTGGTCTATTTTGGGTTTCACTATACTGATTTCATTTAGAATTTCACACAATGAGGTCAAGAATTATTTTTCTTTCTGTGTGGTTGATTTCATTTAATGTACACTATAGGATTTTCTATCTTGTACCACATGACTGAATAATGAAATTACTTAAGCTAATTTTCTTCAAATCCTTTAAAAGTAAAATAACATACAAGAGGATTTAAAAAAAATTTTTTGATACTAGTTCCCTTTACATTAGCTGCAGAATGACTTCCACTATATTATTCTCTAATAAAGGATCCATAAGTGATGTGGTGGTTTGAATGAGAATGTACATCTCTCTTAGACTCAAGTGCTTCATTAAACTTGTAACATGGATTTCCAACTGCATGGTTGGAGGACCTGTCTGTGGGCACAGAGACTTACTGAATCTACCATGTTCAATCAGATTACTACGAGTAAGGATGACCCTACGGTTTTATGTTGAAACAATGGAAATGATACCTGAAGTAAATTCTATCCAGGAAAGACTGAATGATAGAAATGAAAGCTGTTTTTAATGGAGATGACCGAAAGGAAGAAGCCTGCTCTTCAAGGTCATGATTTATTTCCTCTCTGGATTGACAAAAAGGTTTTATGTAGCTGCACACCTGGTTTTCATTTTGGAAGCTTGAAAAATTCATGGAAGCAAGTTGTGAAGTGCATATGGTTCCAGGATTGACATGTAGGGCCTGTGAAGCAGGGTGATGGCCCTTATTGGAGCCCAGTAAGGCTGTTTTAAGAGGGACCATGGTTTGCAGTGAAGACCCAAAGGATATTATGGATATACATGGACTGTGCAAATACCACCAGAGAGTGCTATTGACTTGGGGTGGAATTTTTCCCTAGATACTCAGCAAAGCTAGAGGGATGGAAATAAAATAGAAAATTCCAGAGACTGTTGTCAACAGTTATGGATAACAGACTTGAACAGTAGATGTTTGATGTTTATCTGATGGTTATTGATTTTTGCATTCGTACAGTTTCTCCTTGTTAGGCCTTATAGCAATAGACATGTTTACTCTGTGGGTATATACATATATGTGTGTGTGTATATATATATATATATATATTTGTGTGTTTGTGTGTGCATGTAACTTATTTTGATTTTTTAAGACTCACAGTTAAGGGAAACTTAAAGTTGGTAAAGACTGTGGGGAACTTTGGACTGAATGCAATTTACATTGTGAGACGGTTAGTCTATGGGAACCAGGGCAGAATATTGTCATTTGAATGTGAATGTATATTCCCATAGACTCAGGTGTCTTATTAAACTTGTAACTTGGATCTCCAGCCACCTGGATGGAGGACGTGTCATTGTAAGCGAATCCTGGAGTCCATCCCTGAGGTGGCACTGGGAGTGAATCTAAATTCCAACCCAAAGGTGTAAGAGAGCAGTCTGTACTCTGGAGGCTTTGTGTGTACTGGTGTTGGGGTTTTGCTGCAGTTATTTTTCTCTGCTGGCATTTATGTAAGTTAGCAGTTTTTCCACCATTGATGGAACTTTCACTGGATCTGTAAGTTTGGTATAAATTCCTTCCTCCCATAAACACTGGTTGAATGTTCATCCCAGCTTTGTGGAGCTGACTATAACAAGTGATAACTTATATCAATGAATAAAGAGGAAAATTTAACTTTTTCTATACTTTCGTCCTTCACATGTCCTGAGGAAAAAAAGTGTCAAAGTACAGAATAAAGTCACTACTTCAGATATCACAATTCTGAAAAAAAAAGCATATATTTATTATACTACCACCAGTACATTTCCTTGATAATGAAGCTCATTTCATCCAATGCCTAACATAATATACCATGGAAAGTAGTATGATTAATTAGCCTTATTTTCAGTGTAATAGCTCCCCTAAAATATTAGACATATGAAATTAGGAGAGTCTTTCATAGTCTGCTTTGAAATTCGCTCACAATTAGCTCTTTAACAGAACGTGTGCTTCCCTGGGATTGTGTCTCAGTGCAATTTTGCAGTGATCACTGGTAGTACTCAAAAATAGGCCAGCATACTGAAACATGAGTGAGCCTACTTAGCTTCTTGGATAAATCAAACTTTAGCTTTAATCTGAAAAGAAAAAGAAGGTTTTCAGAGTTTGTGATCCAAGCCATCAAGCCTACTAAACATATTTAGAAGGAATGTGTATGTGTGTTTGTGTGTGTGAATAAACTCAAAGGAAGAGTTTCAAAATGTTTCATCTGGATTTTCCAACACTTTCCAGAATTAATTTCAACTTTTTTAAACTTTCAGTGCTGTATTTTAAGGTGTTTTATTTTAACTTAAACATACAAGCCTATCATTAAAACATATTTGGGAATAGAGGCACACAGCATTAAGAAACTTCTTCCCTTATTCCTTACACTGTTAATATCATATGTTTTTTAGAATACAATTGCAAAACTACATAGTGAGCAGAAAGCAGGATGTTACTCTCTACTCTAAAAATTCTTAAGATTATCCTTCCTAAATTGCTTTTGTACCTTTGTCAAATTAAGTTGTTTATGAACTCATGGGTCTTTTTTGAGTTCATTCATATTACCTTGCTCATTTATGACAATACAATATCTTCTCTATTGTTGTTATTTATAAGTATTTTATACTTAATTTTTCATCAGATCTGCAATATATTAGATATTACTTCTTTAGTCTGCATCTTTGATCTCCTTCATAAATTTCATTAAAATTTTGATTAGTTATTTTTAGTCATTCCACAGCTCAGTGATACTTTCTATTTACTAATTGTCTTGCTATTATTTGTTTTTATTAATAGACTTTCTTTAGCTATTTTCCTCTGCAATATTTCTTTCTTGTAATTTTTCCTGACCACTATGGAAGAAAAAAGTGGCAGTGAGATCTCAGAAATCTCATGGTGATGGAGCAGAGGTCATCTGTCACATGAAAACAGTCCTAAGTATCATCACCATGGATACTTATATCCCAAATGGAGTATGACCTGTTGTAAATGTAAACTCAATTTTAGCATGCAACAGTTGTAGCTCTTAGTCAAACCTACACCTACATGGTACCATGGATGTTTCATCAGTTCTGATACTACTTAACATTTTACAACTGAGCAAAACACACATATAATGTGAATGTGAGGAGCTTTCTCCAAGGCAGCAAGGAGAAGGTATAAATTGAGAAAGGGGGAAGCATAGATTATGTTCTATTAATGTAGCATGAATCAAGGCCTTCAATATGAACTCATCCTCTAAAATATCTGTTAGTGTACATAAGGTTACAGTTAACATGGTGGTATTTTGATCAACAACAGACAGACTGGATCTATGACAGTAAGGCCATAGATAAGATTACTTTGTGATTTTAGGACTGTGTTATTTTTGTGATGATTAATCTTTTGATTGTTTTTGTTTATTTATTTCCAATCAGGGAGAGAGAGAGAGAGAGAGAGAGAGAGAGAGAGAGAGAGAGAGAGAGAGAGAGAGAGAGAGAGAGAGAGAGAGAAAGAGAGAATATATGAGAGAGAGACAGAAGAAATGGGGAATGGGCACATCAGGGTCTCTTGCCACTCCAAACAAACTCCATATACATGTGCCACTCTGCATCTGGCTTATGTGGATACTGTGGAAATGAACTAATGCCATCAGGTTTAACCACTGAGAAATCTCTCCAGCCCTATGATTAATCTTGTTGTCAACTGTATTGGATTAAGCAATTCCTAGGAGATAGTAAAGGACACCTCTGGGTATGAGGGCTTTTTCAGAGAGGACTAGATTATTACGCTTTGGCCAAATCAATGGTTTATTAATTGATGGATTCAAATTTGAATAGACAATTGGAGGGTGGTGGTTCTCTGGGATACAGGCCAAGTTAGAGGAAGTTGGTCACCTCCTGTTACTGGTCTATTCTGCTTCCTTTTCACTGTGACATGAGCTGTTCTGTCAAGCCCTCTTCACCATGATGGATTGACACTTCAGACATTGTGAGCATGCAGGCACAATGAAACAGCTGTGATGAAGATTAAAAATATCACATATGTTTTGCTATTTAAACAAGTTTATCAGCTACCAAAACTGTGAGAGTAGGTTACTTCTACAAAAGATAAAACATTAGGCCATGTTTCACCTTTATAAACCATTCAAAATGTGAACCATATTGCAACATTCATATTGTGTTTTTGAAGCCAGGTATCATGGCTTTTAGAATTGTCAACTGTGGTGGTTTGAATCAGTTGTGTTCCATAAACTCCTTTGTTCTGAGTGCTTGGTCTCTAGTTGATGTCAATTTGAGAGTTGGAGCCTTTTTGGAAGATGTTTATTCTTGGGGGCAAGCTCTGGGTTATTATAGCCAGCT
>PVHP010004624.1:0-63611 GCA_004024765.1 Zapus hudsonius | reverse complement strand
CACAAGCCGCTTTTGCTTAGGTTCTTTCTGCACAACAACTAGAAAGCTGACTGCAACACCTAGAAAAATACATTTATATACAATTTATCATTTTCTGAAACACATTTTGTATTTTTGAAAGTATATTAGTTTTTTTTAAAGTATATTAGTTTTTAACTAAGAGATGGAATTTTATGTGTTCATCATTTACAATGTAAGCTTGAAGAAGAAGCATGTCCTTCACAGGATAAAATAAGAGTATGCAGCAGACATGCCTGCTTCAGACTAACATTTTAAATGCTGGCACATAGTATTAAATAAAAACAATGACCCAGGAAGGGAGATATTAAAAATGAACAGAGAGTGACGAGATGGGTGAAGGAAGAACACTTAACAGGAAGCCATGGAAAGACACCAGTTCATCAGAACTGAGAGAGTGGAGGGGGACCTGCTGAAGAGCTGACTTGAAATTGGCACTAATAGCAAAACATGAAAAGGAAAGAAATAATTATTGAAAATTTTAGAAGTCTTGAAATGAGCCAAAGGTGACTTGAGAAAACTTCTGAAGAAAATAAAGGAAGGAGTCAAGTAGAGGTTAAAGGAAGAACATGAAGATAAAGGATGGGACAGATGCAAGCATCCTGAGAAGGAACTACCGAGAGTATGGGAATGAAAAGCCAGAGTCAGGGTGACAGCTACAGAAGGGAAGGTATTGTAGTCAACTCCACACTGCTGGGATGAACTTCCAAACCAGACACAGTTTATGGGAGGGGGAAGGGATTGACTTGAAGCTTACAGATCCAGAGGGACTTTCATAATGGTGAAAGTGGCCAGCCCCCTTTCACAGTTCGAAGCAGAGAGAAAAACCACCATCAGCACCTCCAAAAGCAAACACAGGTAGGCAGCCAAACGGCAGGGACTCCATGTAGAGCAGAGCTCAGACTGCTCTCTGCATACCTTAGGATGGAATTCCAGATCTGTCTCCAGTATCACCTTAGTGCTGGACCCTAGGATGCACCTACAGTGACACCTCTTCCAGCCAAGTGGCTAGAAATCCAATCTTTGAAAAAAAAAATCCTGAATCTATTGGGGGACATCCATTCAAACTACCTCAGAGAGGTGTGAGGTACAATCAAGGTCCTTTTGTCTCTTTGGAAGAATTTTGAATTTTAATTGGAATGAAATGTACTTTCACTGGAAGTTTTGACCACAGTACTGAGAAGAACAGACATACATTTAAAGGAGATCTTTTAGGCTAAGGGTGGAAAACTACAAAGAAGTGATCTGCACACCAGCTAGATCTATTAGGATGGAGGCTGCTGGGATATCCAGGTAAGGGCTGATCAAAAGATGGCTTAGGGAGCAGAGAAAGTGGTCGGATGCTGGAAAGGCATTGCTCCATGGGAGAACTTTCTGGATATGCAGTTTAAGCAGATATGGGATGTGAGAGAGGGATTGAGAATGATAAAGACTTGAAGAACCAAGAGCCAATCCCATTGCAAATGTCTTGATGTCATAAAGGAAAGACTGGTAGGCACCCAGGATAGACAGCCAATTAGATGAATAATTGCAGAAGAGTACAAATATTCCCCAATGAAGAAAGCACAGAAACTTATAGAAAGATGCTTAACCTAGTCCAAATGAGCAAGAGATTGCTTATCCAGGAAGGATTATAGTATGTAACTCCAAAAAAAAAATCAATCTAATTTTTTCAGGTAAGGTGAGGAGTTGATAAAAAACGGGGGAAAGCTACATTTATGTATTTGGATTTCAAGTACATTAAATTTTCTAATATGTTACTGATGATATTATTGACATATCTTCTTAGGGAAAGAATAAACTTTCCACCATTTTAATCATCAACAAGAAGTTTGTTCATGGACCATATGCTTATGCATTTCTTTTATCAGAAAGTGTTGATAGGAGCTTAGTGCTGAGCTTAATGCTGACAAGGGAGCAATGGTGAATATTTGAATTTTTCTCTCAAAAAGCCAAGAGCATAGATTCATTTTCTAAGTTAAGGTCCAAGTTCCTAATCAAATTCACTAAGATATCCATCTGTGCTTTTCAAGCTGTTCATATACTAGGCGTTTGATACCATCCATGATGTGACCTGTCTAAATTACTCAGGTAAACTTACAGACATGATCCTGGTTTTTAATTCACCTCATAATGGCACGAGATGCTCAAAAACAGTCTAAATTGTAATGTCATTTGTTTTCTACTAGATGTGTTTTTCCGTCCTAACTTATTTTTTTTTTTTGTTATGGATCATTGAAGCAGGTAGCAAGAACTAATAACTTTTGGTCATTTGTTCTGTAAACTCTATAGAATCTATTCCAAGAAGTTCTTACATCATTTCTTCTCTTAAGGATTGTTCTCACAAATAAAATTACTCATTAATGGTGGGACATTAGGACTACTTTTAGACAAGCATTTTCCTTATCAGTACATGTTTGTATTGTGTAGCAAATATTACAACAGAATTCTTATGCCTGTCCAGGAATTCCACCTGCTTTACACACTATTGTTTCTTCATAACCTTGCTTTTCTCATTCATGTCTAAAGACTTAATTTTATCGCTTTCAAGTTTAAGATCCCTTGGTCTATTTCTATCATTTTTTATGCTACCACACACACTTTATTTCTAGAAAAAAATAATTTTTTTAAAATTTCTTGTGAATTTAAGTATAATTTTGTTCAGGTTGAAAGGAAATGGCAATGGTGATTGCAAATATATATTAATGTGAATGTAGTTTTATAATCTGAGTGGCTTGAGTTCACACCAATTTTCCCTTCACAGATTGTAAGGAAAGGGAATTGATCAGGGAACAAACTCAAAGTTATAGATCTGTGCAAGTTATTAACCTCTCAATGCTCCATTTAGCTTTTCTCATTCTGCAAGAGTCAATGATAAACACATCCATCCATTTTGTGATTCTCATTCAAGCAGAGAATTAACAAAACCCAGCCTCTCCTGTTGTCTTTCAACTTGGTCTTTTTGTATGTATTTCTGAGGTGATGCCAGTGCCTTAGAGTAAGAGAAGTAGCCAGGGACTTCAGTCTCCCCAGATGGCTCTACAGTGATGTAGGGAACACAGTCAGCCCTTCTGAGACCCTTCAGCTACAAAGCACCACCCTCAGCACAGGGGTGTTCTGACTGATCTACTCCACCACTCTGGATGCAGGTCATTGCATTCTAGACCACCTCACTTCCCTCCTTTTCTTCTTATACTCAATGAAGTCTGTGACAGGGTCTTAGGTGATGGCTCACTGGGTAAAGTGCTTGCCAGGCAAACATAAGTACCTGAGACACAGATCCTCATCAACCACGTACAATGTTGGTTCTCCTATGTGCCTCCATACCTGGATCAGCTGAAGTGGAGTGAAAACGGGAGTAAGCGTGAGGAGTATGGTGTAGACCTAGAACGAGACCAGGCAAAAGTGGAAATGGGGGGAGAGAATAGGATGGCATACCTGACAGGTAGAGGGAAAAAATGTGGGGAGGAGGGTTAAGGACATGGGGACTCAGGAGGGAGGGATGATGGGAAGAAAAGTTACACAGAACTAAAAGAATAGAAAAGGCATATTATGGTGGCATGGTCTTGCCATCCCAGCACTGAGGAGGCGAGACAGGCAGATCCCTGGGGCTCACTACCACCCTGGCAGCATCAGCTGGCACAAGTGGAGACCTTGTCTCAATAGAGCAGAGGGCACCCGAGAGGAAGAACTCTGACCTGCATGTAGGACTCACAGGCATGCACACAGACTGTTTTGGAAATCTGGGGTTGAGAAGTGATGAATTGTTGAGCTTACTGTCTTCCTACTTGCTTTTGTAGGTTGGATCCATCAATAAGCCAATAAGGGCCTATCCATTAAATTTAGCACATGCCTTTTAGTTAAATCACCTAAGCTATTTATTTATTTATTTATTTATTTATTTATTTATTTATTTATTTATTTTAAATTTCTTCTTGAGCAATCCACTTAACCAGCAGTGGAACAGTGAGTGCTGGTTCTCTCTGTTGAAAACCAGGCTTTGGCCCTAAGCCAACTGCCAGAGCCCATGCTAATACAATTCATGATTGAAAGAAGACAATCAATCGATCAATACTATAATTTGGAACTGGCCCTGGCAGTAACACTCACAGCTATGAGATTCAACTGACTGACATCATGGAGGGTTAATGAGGTACAAGAGCAGGGAAGCTGGATTCATTGAAGGACTTTCCCCTAAAATCCAGCTGTCCACTCTGCGGTGGCTTTGCCCTCATTGCTGCCACAGGAAAGACAATGGGAAGAAAAAAAATTAAGGGCACAGAACTTTATTCCTCACAGTGGCGTTAAAGAATTCTAAAGAAAATTGAAGGTGTGGGCTTTTGGAAAATAATTTGTTTTAAGGTCAGAATCTTCTGGGAAATCTCCACATTCTACCTGAAATTGCTTTTCAGATATTGTTTGGTCATTACTTGATGCATTTTTTTCACATTTAAAAATTTATCATTGGAGCTGGAGAGATGGATCGGTGTTAAAGGCACTTGCTTGCAAAACCTGAAGGCCCAGTTTCAAGTCTCCAGTACCCACATAAAGACAGGTGCCGAGAGTGAAATGGCTCATGCATCTCCAGTTTCTTCACTGTGGCAGGAGGCCCTGGAGTGTCCATTCTCATTCTCTTTCCCTCTCTTCCTTAAATAAATCTTTAAAAATTGGTATCTTATTATTTGGATAAATCATTTTAGGCTTAAGTACCTGAGTTTGAATCTCCAGACAGCATGCGACAAGGGAGGAGCTGTGTCCTACTTCTGTAATTCTAGCATGTGCATAGTGGGAGGTGGAGGCAGGCTCATTTCCTCATCATCATCCTACTGAAAGCAGTGGTGAACAGTCCGAGATCCTACCTCCAATGAGGCAGAAGCTAAGGACTAACATCTGAAAACACTCATACACATGTGAGCATAATCCCACAGGTGCATGCACACATAGAATGAGCGCACATCACACACACATACATTGAAAAATAAAAATAAATATTAAAATTGCATCAAACCTTTATGTTCTTAGTCTCTTAATCCACAAATAAATGGTTTTCAATGCAAAGAAGAAGAAAAAAAGACACAGGCTCCACAGTACTTGCAGGATGATAACAAATTGAAGTTCCTGGTCCCTTCCGAAGGAGCCATCAAGGATTTCAGCTCTGTGACAGCCCTGCCCCTGCGTTTCCTGCAGCTTTGGTGGACTGTGTAATGATGTGTGATTAAACTCACAAAGATTAGTGTCCCTGTTGTCGCTGCTGCTGCTGTTGTGGGCTTACGTTCCCTTGGATCCAGGCTTTCTACCTCTCTGCCATTCTGACTCCAAATAATTTTTCAGAATCTATCTAACCTGAAATCTTCTAAGTCAGATTAGGAGGCTAAACTTAACAGTTTTGCTTTGATTGCTTTTGGTTGTTTACTAGAAAGCATAACACTGAGGAATCTTCTTTAAATTCCTTCTGATTTAAAAAAAATTGCCTTGTGTTTCTCCATTTTAAATTGAATATGGGATTATATCCTTTTAAATTCTTAAATATATTGTCGCAAATCGAGAGAACATACTTGGAATATAACCCCACCATGCGTGTTTTCTTCGGTGATGTTTGCCGTGTACTCAAAGCCCACAGAGTGTTGATGACACAAAATTATCTTAGTATTATCAGAGGCTGAATTTAAGAACTTTAATATGCTCCACAGTTCGGTATGTAATCAATATTGACGTTAGTAGTGTGACCTTTGTAAGAATTATTTATGGTAATTTTGAATCCTGTAAAGTGAAATAAAACTAGAAACATCATGAAAGTTTTGAATGGCAGAAAGTAAAATAGAAAAGAAGCTTTATGTGATTTACTATGAAAGTGGTTTACTAAGTAATACAGGAATATTCCATTAGAAGGTCAACATGATTCTTAGCTTCCACTGATAATAATTTGTATTTCTACTTCATAGTACCTAATGGCTGTTTCCATAACAGAATTATATACTCTAAGTAGCTAAAATTTCATGAAAGAGCACATGTCCAATGTAATATATTACTTTTTATTATATAGAGAAAAGCGCAACATTAATTTTTAGATTATTTACCCACAAAAAATCAATGACAAAGGAAAAATAAATAGATGGAAAATAAAAATTAAATTTAAAGTGACTGCTTTATTTTAATAGAAGTATAATTGAGTCATGTTCAACTTTATCATAAGGTGGATGCATTATTATTTTTCTCTTAGAAAAAAATACAATTCCAGTATGAGCTATTATTGCAAAATAGATAGCTGTTCTACATTCACTACAGTGTTATGAAAAAACTAATTTATTTTTAGTATCACAAAGTGAACATACAGAGGGGCATATGTGTGTGCCAAATAAGATGTGCTAAATGAATAGCCTCCTAAGACCATATGAACTTCATCTAAAGGGTGGCAATGGAAGCATGCATGGCCCCACCATTCTTAGGATGAAATGGACAGATGTCAAAACGAAGCCTCTGAAGTGTGCAAGCAAGATTGCTAATGCTTTTTGTTGTTGTGGAGGGCAGGGCTCTCTTGAGCATGTTAGTGGTGCCCTAAAAATGGCAGGCACAAAAGATTCGTGCACATTTACCACTTGAGAGGCATGCAAGATAGAAAGTTGTGTCAAAATGGGTTTAAACATCCCAAACAGGACATCTGGAGGAGAGAGGGGACTTTAATAGTAGCCAATGACTAAGCATCTAAGGACTGTAGAACAGAACTCTCTGGGGTTGGAGTGGAAAAAATATCTCCTAATATTCCATTTAAAAAAACACATAAAGAAGCTAGCTTTGAACAGTAGCCAAGCACAAAGAGAACTGATATTAAGTCACTTCCATAGAGTCTGCCAAGTAATGTCTTTTTCTTTTCCTTCACTATCCTCCATTTCTCTTAGTCCAACTTTAAAAAGACCAATAATGTATAACAAAGACTGGGTGGGACAGAGAGTGATTAACTCAAAACCAATCTAAGAATTTTGATATATTCATGACATGGGGCACTGAAACTATTGAATGGAAATCATGCTTTGTATTTAGAAATTACTACAGGTTATCTTAGTTCCTAAAATATGGGAAGAAGAGTATTTGTCCATGTCTGAAGACACATTGAGAGACAGTATAAAAATAGTCACTATCAAATTTAAATAGATAGTGAAGTTGGTGGAAAGTTTCCTTTGTGATTGTATTTGGTCTATATTCACTCAGTAGTACAAGTTTGCTATATCAACCTAAACATCTATGTATACATACGCATAGGAATCAAAATAAAAACTAGGATAATATATTTATTCATAGTAAAGATACATTGAATACCTTTCAGGAAAGGGCAGTGATCTGTGTACTGGTAATAAAATGAACTTTGCAAATCTAACAAGATTAATTTCATGTAAGATAAACATAACATGTAAACAAGTGTGAGAGGCAGTGTAATGCCCCTCTCAAAGAGCTGCATTCCTAACTAGCAGAATTTATAAATATGTTGGCTTAAGTCACAATGGGTACTATGAACATAGAGGAAGATAAATTGAGGAGAAATCCAGTATAATCTAAAGGATCCTTAAAGGCAAAGAGAGAAGCAAGCATCAGTCTGAGTTGAAAATGTGACTAGAGAGGCAGAGGTCAGAGTAGAAACTTTTTAAAGGTGCTGCAGTGCTGGCTTGAGAGGCAAAGCAAAGACCCACAAACTAAAGAAAGCCACCTTGAGATGCTGCAATACAATACAGAAATGGATTCACTTCTAAAGCTGTGAAGGAAATAGCAATTCTACTTACTTTAGGCTTCTTGTTTCTAGAACTGTAATGTCATATGTTGCAGTTTGAGTAACAAATTTGTGGTAAGTTATTAGATTGGCCAAAGAATACTAATGTAATAGATATAATAAGGAAGCATAAGAGCTATTAGGATAAGGAATTTTTTTTAAATGTTCAAGTCCCATTTCAGTAGAACATATTAAACTAATCCAACAATCTGGGAGTGGCTTCCTGAGAAGGTGACATGTAATCAAAGACCTGAAGGATGAACAGGGTGAAAAAACAGAAGAAAAGGGGTGCTGGAGGGTATTGTAGAGGAAGCCTGTGAAGACTCAAAGATGGGCAAGAACAAGAGACGTTTGTAAGCATCAGAAGTGCTGGGGCGTGTTATGCATCTTCACAGAGGAACTGAAGATTGGTGTTGAGATATTCCATTGTTGAGCTTGCTGAGGTCAGTGTGAAGAGTCCAGGCAGCTCTGGAGTGCTGAGAAGTCTGACCGTCATCCAAAGAACAAAAGGAAGGCCTCAGGATTTTAACTAGGACATTGTTTTTTTAAAACATATTTATTGTCAAAAATTAGATACATTGTATGAGCAAATCTTATGATGGTACCCACTTTCCCTCCTCCCTGTCCCTAACCAGGTAGAGGCCCTTCTCGGTGGGCATGCTGGATTGGTCCATGGAAAAGGGGGTTAGGGAATGTACAAGAGGTAACCAGGATTTTTGTTTGTTTGTTTTCTTTGTGTGATGTTGCTGAGGGGCTTTGGATAGTCTCCCCTACCATGGATGGTTCTTACAAAGATATTTTCATAGGTATACATTGAAGAATTAGAAGAAAATTATTGACAAAAGAAAGACCAGTTAGGAAAATTAGAAGAAGGAAAGGGAGAGGGGAAAAGAGGAAGGGGAGGAAGAGGAAGAAAAAGATAAATTATGTAGATGGAAAGTCAACTCTTTCTCATGTCTCCGGAAAAAGGAAAAGACAGATGAGTGCAGAGTGTACCCCAGATAATGAAAATCCAAACCTTTTCCTCCAATGGCTTTAAACAATCTTCTTTATCAGAGAGGAAGACTGCAGAGCTGAATATTTGAGAAGTGGTAGGAAGTTAAAAATAGTGTCTGACAGAAATGGGAAATAAATTGTACAAGGGAAAGCTAACAGGATTCCAAGGAACTGTGGAGAGTTTAGGCAAGATTAGCAGCATGAAAATATGTTGATACCAACCTGAACCTTTTGTGACATTCTGTAGCAGTATTCAACAAAGCAAAGCTGGGCAAACCATGATTCACACTTAAGAAAAAAGAAAACACACTATAGATCAATTTCTACGCTAAGATCATGGGTCGACAAAGCACATCACTGGCAGCAAAATAGTTGAGGATCATTCATTTATTTGTTTCTTCATTCATTTATTTATTTGTGTGTGTTTCTGTGTGGTGTGTGTGTGTATGTGTGTGTGTGTGTGTGAATGCACCAGTACCTGCTGCCACTTAAAGTGAACACAAGACCCAGATATTTGCACCATATTTTACATCTAGATTTGGTGGGTGGCTTCAGAATTGAACCTGGGCTCTCGGGCTTTGTGAGCAAGCACCATTAACCCCTGAGACATCTTCCCAGCCCCATGCTTGTTCTTAACATGAACTGTCCAATTTTCTTCTTGGCAATACTACACCTCTTCTCATCTTGCTGATATTTTCAGATTTGAGTGTAAGGATTTCAAAATGCAATGCCTTTCAGTTTCTTCCATAGATTACTGAGGTAAGACCCACTTGATGAGGGTAAGTATATTTATATGATTGAGAAAATTAGGACATGATCCTATATGTGCAGCTTATACAATAATATGGCACCCCTGTTGTGCGATGCATGACATAGTTTACCCCCTAGAGATGAAAGCACAGTGCAGTGAGCCAGTGTGTATCCATATTTATCTAAAATGCATTTTAAATTATCTACAATTTTGTCACAGATGTCAATATACAGCTGTGTCTTTATCAGCAGGAGACAAGAGGAGAATGTTAGGGAACCCTGGTGTTCTCATTGACAACCCTACATGAATCCTTCCAAGTGTGCTTCCCCAGAATTCAATTTTCTTTTTCAATTTCCATTTCTTGAGTTTTGCTCCCTATTTAGCTTCTCATTTTAAATAAAATAAATTTAAAAATTAAATCTCCACTGCTAGGATGCCTATCATGGAACCCAATAGGAACCATAAATTCTTTTCTCTCCATGTCCTGATCACTTTATGCAATTAAATATGATTAAAGGAAATGTGTTTACATATGACACAGAATGACCCTTGTAATTATGGCTTCTGATTACAATGCTGTTTTTCAAATTTTATTTTTAATTAAGAACTTATGAGATCTTACATTTATGGGATAAAAAGTTGATACACATTACATAAATATGTGCTGATACATATATACAATGTGACATGATGAATCAGCAAAATTAATATCCATCGCATCTCCTTTTGTGGTAAAATAGAGTTTTAAACCTTAGAGTAAATTTGAGGCTTACTCTCTTTAAATTACACAGTATTCTCACACTATTGTGCCATCAATCACATTCATTTCTGTTTTCTATCTGAAAGTGTGGGACCCTTGACTGACTTTCTCCTTTCTCCAATTCCGCTCTCGGCCTGGTTTCCATGTTTTTATTATACTCCTGTGTGTTCACCAATTGTAGATTCAACATATTGCTGGGCCATATCAGATCTCTAGTTTTTTGAGGAATTCCCACATCATCTTTTAAAATGATTGCACTTATTGTTTTTTTCCCTTCCACAGTGTCCAAGCTCTCCCCCTCTTCTGCATCATCACCAGAGTAGTAGTGATCACTGTTGTGGATAAAATCTGAGCTAACAGGTGTCACTTGGTAGCTCTGTTTAGTTTGCATTTCCCTCAAGGTGACCAATGTTGAATATTTCTTCTTACTAACCTTCGATGTTTTCTTTAAGAAATGTCTGTTCTGTTATTTTCTCTTTCTTGTCTTTCAAGGTAGAGTTTCACTCTAGCCCAGGCTGACGTGGAATTCACTATGTAGTCTCAGGGTGGTCTTGGCCTCTTGCCTCTGCCTCCTGAGTGATGGGATTTAAAGGTGTGTGCCACCTCCCCCTGACTATTTTCTCATTTTTAATCCAGCTATATGGTTCTATATTTGCTGTTTTGTTTGTTTTGCTTTTGAGTTAATTGAATTACTCATGTATTTTGGACATAAGTCCTCAAATCAAATGTATCTCACAAATGTTTTCTAAGTCACAGTTTCTTTTACTACACTGGAACTTTTTGTTTGAAGTAATCACGCTTCTCTATTCTTATTTTTTTGCAGTCTTACTTAAAATTATTATCCAGACCAATATTGTAAATTGTTTATCTTTTCTTTTTAGTACCTTTACAGTTTCAGTCCTTGAGTCTTTAATGCATTTTGGGTTGATTTATGCAATTGCATAGGCAAGTCCACTTTCATTTTTCTGCATCTAGATAACCAGTTTTCCCAAAACAAAATAAGAAATTATTTTTCACCATTCTGTGTTCTTCTCAACTCTGTTGAAAATCAATTAAGCAAGAATGCTTTTTTTTTCCCCTCGGCTCTCTGTCCTGTTCTGTTGGTTAATATGTCTGTTTTTGTGCCAGTACCATGGTGTTCTCATTGCTAGCCTGATTTATGATGCTTCCTGCTTTATTATTTCCCATCATTTACTTAAGTTATCCATTTGTTAGTCTTTGATAGTTTCATAGAAATTTAAGCATTTAAAAATATCTGTGGTAAGTAACCTTGGAATTTATATAAGTATTGCTCTGAATCTATAGATATCTGTATATGGACATTTAAGAATGTTTTTATTTATTTATTTGTAAGTAGAGAGAGACAGAAAGAGGAAGAGAGAGATAGAGAAAAATAGGGCGCTTGGGCCTGTAACCCCTGCAAATGAACCTCCAGACACATATGCCCCTTTTGTGCATCTGGCTTTATGTGGGTACTGGAAATTCAAACTTGGGTCATTTGATTTTATAGTCAAGTGCCTGAACAGCTGAGCCATCATGACATTTTAACAATATTAGTTCCTTCAATCCACAAATGCAAGATATCTCATTATTTATTTACTGTTTTTCAATTTATTTTATTTATTATTGAGAAACTTTGTATAGGAAAATCATGAATCGGTACTTTAGTTTCCCTCTTCCCTGCCCCCATTCTGCTTAGGGTCCTTCTCAGTGGGATTGTTGATATTCACCTTGTGGTTGCTGGTTATGAGACATGAGAACAGCAGTCAGTCAACGAGGGGGTAGGCAATGCCTCTGGATATTCCATCCCACCTTGTGGTTATTACAATCTATCCACCCTCTCTTCCACAAATTTTCTTGAACCTTTGTGGATATGTTTTAAGACTATTTTAGTGTTATGTTCTCAGCAACTTCTGTATTTCTGCTTTGCTGCCTTTTGGTATACTCAATGTCCATCACCATGATCCCTGTGCAGGTTGTCAGGCTCACTATGGAAGTAATACTCTTGTTCTTCTGGTCTATTTCACTTGAGCCCTAGCTCATGTGCAAGTGAGGTGTCAACTCTTACTATCATTTACATATCATTTACATATCAGCTATCATTTCTTATATTATTGATAGAATTTGCTTGTCCTTGGCTCTAGCTGCCTTCTGGAAAAGAAAAACAGATTATCCACTGGAGAGTGATATCAGCAAAGATTAAATGGGATAAATATTGTTAATTTGGAAAGATTTTTATGGGTGTAGCCTCTTTTTAGCATTTAGATTAGTGGGAGCCTCTACTTGGTGTACAGATTTGTGGTCTCCCTAGGATTCTGATTTGGGTTCCAGTTCCAGCTGTGGATTTCTTACCACTCAGCTGATCTCAGAGCCAATCAGAGAGCCAATAGTTACCCAACTAGGCTAGGTTCCACTATTGCAAAAATTTCTAGGTCTTGCCATGCTGGTTGCTTTCATATATCAGTGTCCCCTGCTTATTGATAGTGTTGTTAGCCATATTACCCAGCAGCTCATGTAGGGCTTTCCAGCACTATACAGTCTAACCATCTGGGAACTGGTTTCCTTTCAGATTCCTGCTGAGTCTCTGGATATGATGTGTAGGCAGCATGTGGCTTCTTTAGCAATAGGGTCTTACCTTTTATCTCGGGTGGATAATTAAGTGCTTTGACAGAAGCCTGTTCTGTTTTGGGGACCTTTTAGTTTTCTCTGATCAATAACTCAATGTGGGTAGTAGCCAATTTCTGACATTTGGAGTTACAAGCCTGAGCCAAATGTTTTAGGATTTAAGCCATCCCACCCTCTTCAGGGACCTCCTTATCAAAGGATCCCCCATACTCTTTTGGAGGAATATATCACTTAGTCTACTATCCAGGAATAAGGATTCTATGGCACAAATTCATTTTGGATATAATTTTTGTGTATATCTTCCAGCCCACACACCTTCCCATTGAACTCTTCCATCCCTATTTTCTGTCCCTGGAGTTGTCTGTCAGGTATGCTTGCAACTCAAGCTGTTCCTGGTTAGGAACCACAGATGAGGGAGAATATGTGGTGTTTGCCTTTCTGTTTTTCAATTTGTTTCATGGGCATTGCATAGTTGTTTTTTATTGTCGTTGTTTGCTGTTGTTGTTGTTGTTTTGCCTGCAGGATTTAAAATCTTTAGTTTAATTGAACAGTATTATATTTTCCCTCTGTTTCTTTGTGAATTAAATTAGTTTCTTAATTTCTCAAATTCTTCATTATTACTATACAGAAGCCATGCTATTTTGGGGGGGAGGGGTTCAAAATAGGTCTTGTGCTCTAGCTCAGGCTGAAGTGGAATTCACTATGTAGTCTTAGGGAGGCCCCAAACTCACAACAATCCTCCTACCTCTGCCTCCCCAGTGCTGGGATTAAAGGTGTGTGCCATCACGCCTGGCTCATACTATTTTTTTTTTTGCATCATAATTTTGTGTCATATAATTGAATTGAAATTTTTTTGACAATTTTAAGAGTTGGAATTTTTAGGGTTTTATGTAGAAAAGAATTATTAACACCTAGGGGATACTTTTGCCTCTTTCCTTCCTGCTAAAATCATTTTTATTTCTTTCTCTTGTCATAGTGCTCTAGTTTATACATTTACTCTGTTGAAAAGAGGTGATACTAGGCATCCTTGTATTGCCACTCATTTTAAAGCTTATTGGCCTATAATTTTTATTACTTATATATATATATATATATATATATATATATATATATATATGGCTGCTATATTAAGATTATGTCTTTATTAGTAAATTTGGAATAATTTCCTCTGCTTTGGTTTCCTGGTGAAATTTGAGAAAAGCTACAATCAGTGCCTCTTGCTATAATCAACTGTGACATCATAAGGTCCTCGGCTTTTCTTTGACAAGAGATTTTCATTGCTTATTCCATCATAGTACTAATTATTTCTCTGTTCAATCCTTAATACTTTCTATTTACTTATGATTCAGTCTAGGCAGTTTTAAGTGTGTAGAACTTATTTATTTCTTCTATGTTTGAAAGTATTCACAGTCATTTCTTCTGGTCCTTTGTGCTACTGCTGTATGAGCTATAGTATTTTCTCTCTGATATGTGATTTCTTCTTCTTTTTACTATTTAGGCTCAAGTTCACTGATTTCACCTGTTCATAAATTCTCTTACTGGTTTTGATACATTTCTGTAATGGTTATTGCTCTTAGTTTGACTCCATTCTCTGTAATTTATTTACTTGTGCTGATGTTGGACACACCTTGTTCTTCTTGTTCTAATTCCTTTTTATATAAAATTAGATTGCAAGAGATCTTTCTTCACACATCATATGGTACCAAATAGGAGAAACTTTTTGATAATGCATACAATGTTATTTTTTGTTTGTTTTTTGAGGTAGGGTCTCACTCTCGCCCAGGTTGACCTGGAATTCACTATGTAGTCTCAGACTGGCCTTGAACTTGCAGTGATCCTCTGCCTCCTAAGTGCTGGGATTAAAGGCATGTGCCACCACACCCAGCTGCAATATTTTATAATACAATAATAATTTTTTGATAAAATATGTTCATGTTGTTCAAAGATAGGAAATGGTCTAAAAACAAAAAGAAAACATAAAGTGTTATTCTTCCTGTTATGTTTATACTCAAATATACTATTTATATGGGGTGGCTATTGCTTGTTTTAGGAGACATGAACCAAGAGACAAAAAAAGTTTTAGTATTACTGTATATGAAAAATCCATGAACTTATTTTTAACAGTGTCCACACAAATCTACCCATTGATTTGAAAAAGGGCCTTCAGAAATGTACTTTGTTTTATAGGGAGCCATATGCGCTCCAATAGGGTTAGTATTTTCTCTCTCCCCTCCCCCTCCCTCTCTTCCAGAAATGTGATGGTTCAGCGAGAAAGCAGCAGCCTGGGAGCCAGTCAGTGAATCTTCCCTTCAGAAAACTTTTTCTTAGACTTTCCAGGCTTCACCACTGTGAGAAAAAAATACTTTATATTTTTCAACTATATATTGTATTATGGTTTGTTTCAGTAACCTCAGCACATGATGACCATAACAACCAACCACAGGGTCCCCATTCATTACAACAGAAATGTTTAATTCTCATTTACAAACCTCTATATCATACAGTGTGCTCCAGATTCCAGGCTTTCTTTGGATTGGAAGGAGCAACAACTGCTCTTCCTGTGAATGAAGGCTGGTGTGAAAGCAGAGAAATCCAGCAGAATTTAGGCAACTTCTTATGAAATTTTACTTACAGGTCACATAACCCTTAAAAGTACGCTATTTTTTTAGTCTATCATCTTTAAAACATATATTAAAACACATGTAGCTCATTAGAGAGAACAAGATACAGACTCTTACATAGTATGTTCCATTGTTTGTAAAGCATGTAAACTTATTCCATTGTAATGAAATATAACTTTACCTTTTAAAAAGACATGAAGTCTACTTTTAGCCCATCTAGTACTTAAGAAGAAGTTGCCAGGTGTGGTGGCACATGCTTTTAATCCTAGACTCAGGAGGCAGAGCTAGGAAGATCACTGTGATTTCTAGATCAGTCTGGCTCCATAGAGAATTCCAGGTCAATCTGGGCTAGAGTGAGACCCTACCTCAAAAAAAAAAAAATAAAGAAGTTATATTTGTTTGTTTTGTTGGTTGGTCTATAATGCCCATACATGCTAATGCACTGAGCAGTAGTCGTTGAGTTATAGGACTGATGGCCTTGTCCTTTCTTAAAAGACAGAAGCAGTCAGTATGCCCCTTACAATAGTGTCATTTGTACATGAACATGAGGCCTGCAATGGAAGCATGGTCAATATCCAAGTCACACACCATGTTGAGATGATTCTAAAACACGAAATAACCTAGAACTTGAATTGACTGGACCATTCTCAGTGGGGAGGATATTCATATATTCGTACATAGCACTTAGCCCCAGGAAGATGTATTTGATTCTTAATTCCACATAAATGTTTGCCCCTCATTCAGTTCTGGTTCATGGAGACTCTAATCAAGCAATTCATCTGGTTCATTTCTCATATGCCCTCATCAGCTGAAGTGATGAGTCTACTCAAACCCAGGAAAAGATGAGATCAGACTTGGAAATCAGTATTGGTCTACTTGCCCAAGGCTCAGAAGAAGCCAGGATGAGCAAGTGAGGATAGCCTCTTTGGACTCTCCACAGTGCCTGGCAGTATGTGAAGGGTGACACAATCAGCACCATCATCTGGCATCCCTTAGGGCTCTGCCACACTGTCCAGTGCAAAATTAGTTGAAAGTTTATAAGTTGTTCTTGAATTCAATGTTTGCAGTTTGCAGTTAGCCTCAGTGTTGCATAGTCACTCCTTTGAGATGCTTCAATCTGCTCAGTCGGCATGTGGCCATCACAAGTTCTCTGGAACTGTTCTTGTCACTTGAGAGTTTACTTTAGATATGGAATGGGAACATTTTACTTATGTACATGTAACAAAGCACTGTGTCATACACAGAGCATCTAGAATCAGAATTTGAAGTCAAGGATGTCTCTACATGTTTGTTGAAATCAGATGTCCAAGTTGTCCAAGCTCAGATGAGCCAGCACACTCTGGTAAAGAGTTATCCATGGAGAACTATTACCAGTGCCCACATATGTGTTACCTAGGACTTCATTCACATCCAATACTGTGTCACAAAAGTCTCAGCCTTAGTCCATAAAGCAGAAAAGACAAAAAAAAGTCACAGCTAATTTACTTTCAAAGAGGGGACCCTAGTCTTGTCTCTTCTCTCTGATTCCTCCAGTAATTTATAAGCTGTGAGATTTACATCAAATCCAGGACTCAAATGATTGATGAAAAGTTACTCTCACAGGTGGATCAGAGAACACTGAACAAATTGTTAGAGACGACAGCCCTCCTAGTTCTTTGGCTCACAGTGGGCACCATCACCACTGAGCCCAGGCTCCATCTGAAGTATCGCTTCATTTGCCTCTTTATAACACATTGTGATGAAAACTGTCACAATGTGCCTCTTTAGGCACTGAGCAGCCTGTGATTTATCAAAGTGCCATCTTGCTGATGATCTGAAAAATAAATCCTGTCTCATCAACAACCAAAGCATTTTACATTAAAATATTTTTTTTCAAACAGCCTCTAAAATTAATTTTCCAAGAGAGTTTCCTCAAGGGAAATAAAAATAGAAATAGTTTTTAAAGAATCTTCTAGTTGATATTAGACATTCAGTTTTTAAAACTATATCTCATGTAAACAACAAACTATTTTTTATTTTATTTATTTCCAAGGTGTGTGTGTGTGTGTGTGAGAGAGAGAGAGAGAGAGAGAGAGAGAGAGAGAGAGAGAGAGAGAGAGAGAAAGAGAAAGAAAGAGAGAGAAAGAGAACACCAGGGCCGCTAGCCACTGCAAACAAACTCCAAATGCATGCACCACTTTACTTTGTGCACCTGCTTTACATAGGTACTGTGGAATTGAACCTGGGTGCTTGGGCTTTGCAGGCAAGCATCTTAACTGCTGAGCCATCTCTCTAGTCTACAACAATTAATTTTAACAGAATATAGGTGAAGCCTAATATTTTTTGTGAGACTTTTTGAAATTCTCTTCAGAAGCCTGTATATCCACCTGGTCAAATGTCAGGAATCTACTCCCATTCCAGAAGGCCTGTCTCAACACTTCTAGAGACCCAAGTCCCAGGCCCTGGTATCTGGGAATCCTGTGCCTCTAGTGGGTGGGCTGTGCTATCAGCTTTTAAACTGCTAAGTCTGGAGTGAGAGAGGGGATGCATAGATCAAAATAATATTAATGAATGCCCAAATACCCCAGACTCCCCAAAATAAACATGACTCTGAAGGATTAGAATTTACTGAAGGTCAAGGTAGCAGGACAAGAGAGTGAAACTTTTAGACTCTAAAAAGGATGGAGGCCGTTAACCATTTTAGGTCTAACAGAGGATAATCATCTGTGATTTGGGAATAAGACCTTTAATAGCACACGCAGCAACGTTTCTTTTTGACATAAGCCACAGATTTAGTTAAATGTGAATGTCTATGATATAAGAGACTGTACTACGATTTATCTTACTATGTTTCCCAAGCCTACACCAGCACAAACTAAGACAGCCTTAGTCAGACCTCGCTGCCTATATGTAGAACATGAAAAAGGACTCTCCTGTATTTTCTCAGCCACATTCACAGTGCACAAACTGTAGCCTGTTGGAGAAAAACACCTGATGCGATATTTGTGTGTTTAGAATCAATTCTCATGGTTTGGCACAAGAACAAGCATATTTTCTGTTTTTAAAAAGCATGGTGATATCTTCTGGGTTTGTCAGACCATCAGTGTCATGAATTGGAGGCTCAAATGACATTTGCTCTAATTTTCCAAAGCAAGTGGTCATCCCTTTTGTTGGCAATGGGATCTTCACCAGAAGCCTGGTCATAACATTTCCCAATACTTCCTTGTACTAAGCCATATGTCCTCACACACTTCAATAGACATATCCTCACACATACCAAGTCACAGCCTCAGTGATGTGTAAGAAGGATGAGCCTCCAGACCTCTCCCACCTGGAGACAGAAATAGATTGACCATGTACAGGACAGGGCAAAAGAGACATGCTTATACTGGCAATACTTTCATTTGCAAATTTTAGTAGATAATTTATAGAGGACATTATTTTTTATAGAAAAGTGAAAGTTCATACATATTACCCACTTGGAATGGGATGGAACCTGGATTTTTTTAATGTGCAGGACTTCATTATTTTATGAATATATAATAGATGCTAATTTCCAGATGCAACTGAACTTGCTCTGTGGAGGTACCTCACATAAATGGCAAAGCAAATTCTACAGAAAATGATTCCAAAGCTGCCCCAGAAGGCACTCTAGGGAACAGCATAATCTGAGTCAGGAGAATTTGGGGTGTTAGAAAATGGAATCATCTTTCTCCCCATCACTCTGCATCTCTCCACCCCTGTCTTGCCACGACATGAAAAATGACATTGGCAAAAATAGTGACACTTTGTCATTCATTGTGTGAAGCCTGGGGCTCAGACCTTTGTGTGAGTTATCTGCAGCCTTCTCATCTGGGATACTATGAAGTACACAAGACAATACATTCCTTAGTAGATAAAGACAGAGGGTATGTGGGGCATGAGTTTTCCACCAAGGTTAGTTCTCCAGAGAATTACAGGTGGTGCTAAGGCTCTTACCTAAATGGATGCAAAGATTAGTTCTTAGCTACTCCACAACCACAACATCTTTTCATGTCTCCACACTGAAAGTGAAGTTTCATATACAAGCTGTGGCTTGTTGGAAAACTAAGCCTGTTGTTGAATTTGTTTAACATCTTTGTATGGATTAGCTAGCTCTGTTACAAGCCTTGCTGAGAGCTGTAACATTTAGCTTTCTTGATAATAACATTTTCTGATTTTTATAATCTTGGTTGGTATTATACGGGTAAATAGAGCTGTAATTAAATATTCATTAATATCCTGCAATAAATATCCCTATGAATGGATGCTACTCTGAGCCTTTCGTCACCTTGGGGTAGGATAAGAGAGAGCCATATTAAAAGGTTTTTTTTTTTGTGTGTGTGTGTGTGTGTGTGTGTGTGTTCTTTAAACAATGGCCTCAAGTAGGCTGGGTTATTGTGTTTTCTTTTAAAAGGTTCAGTCCAAGTGACCCCTTTCATGGTCATCTGTCACAACCCTTTCAGTTGTAACTGAGACCATCCAGTTGCATCAACCCTCGATGCCACATGGGGAGAGGACTTGGTGTTCCTGACACACAATGCTTCAGACACAGGATGCTACTTGCACCAGGTTTGTCTGCAAATAGAGGCTGTGTTTCTCCCTCCCTTCAGTGAAGTCAATTTTTTTTCCATAATTACAGGTTGGCTCTTTAACTTCATTTATCAATAATTGAAACATATTGTATTTTTTTTTATAAACCTAATTCTAAGCTCTTTTAAGTACCACTGAGACTCACTTCCAGAAAGGTTGTCATCTCATTTCCCTGATTTATCAAAGCTACTCAGAAGTAATTTTCTAAAGCCTGTTAAAATTAAAGTAACTGCTAAAGTAAGACAGGCCATTTTTCCCCTTCTAACACAAGCTTTCTCACTGGAAACAATGAGTGCTCATGAGTGCTTATCATTTTCTTCTCTAGACTGGTATATTTTCCTTAAAGTTCAAACATAAAAGATGAGTAAATCATAATCCTGATATATGGCTATTAACATGGTTACTCATTGCATCATTAAAACAAGCCTTCCGGGTGATAGCCGTTCTCAAATAAGCAAATACCAGAATCCACTGGAGAAGGTTTCTAACCACAGGTTGCTAAGAGTACCCTCAGAGGATACTTCTTCTCTGCCATATCTATTCTCTCTCTCTCTCTCTCTCTCTCTCTCTCACTCTCTCTCTCTCTCTCTCTCTGTGTGTGTGTGTGTGTGTGTGGACAAGGGGAGTTATTGCATTTCTTACAAGAAACTCCCTGAAAGACTGTTCTTGCCAGTTTATTTATTCAAGCCATCAATCTGAAAGGGAGACCCACATTTTTTGAAAAGGCAAAAAGGGAAACATTTTGGACAGCAAGAAACAATGGCTAAACCAGTAACTCAGCTGTCTTCCAATAAAACTTTAGTTTTACTTGTGAGCACTGGAATTTGAGTTTTTAAGTTTTATAGGCTGTACATTCACAGCTGTTCCATAAATGTTAGATCATTGTGGCACTAGAGATGGTCTGTAGCTAGGGGAGCACAGTAGCAGAGATGGTTCATCTGCTAAAAAACTATGCTTCCTAAATCACTTCTGTGTCCAAAGATTACTAATAATATAATAATATCACAATAATAACTAAACATATTTCTGTTCCTGATACATGACAGTTATTTTTTCTTATGCCAAAAATAATTTTTAAGGATAACTTCACATTGAAATAAGCAAGTATTTTTGGAATTTAAAACATCCTCATTTAATCTTGTGGATATGGAATGAGATGATATCTAAGGTCCCAATGAGCTCTGGTCATGGTAACTATAAGCCCTAATCAAAGGAAAAATGTCTTTTTAGACTAGCACTCATATGTCCATGTACAGAAGAATTACCCAAGGTTTTTTATTAAAAAATAAACACTCCTGAACCTCACCCCAGAAATGTTAATTCAAGTGGCTTAGTACCCCAAATTTTTAAACAATTATATATATACATATATATATGTATATATATATATGTGTGTGTGTGTGTATAATTTTTTATCATAATCCCCTCCTGTTACATCTTCCTTTCCCCAATCCCCTGCCCCCTCAACTTTGCTCCTTCTGACTAATGCCCCTTCTATTCTGATATGCTTTTCTTCCTCCTCTACCATTCAGGAAAGAATGTTGGTGGGTCTTAGATTGTGCAGATCTTGTGCAGGTATTGATAATTGCTGAGAGGTCATGAATTTAATTGTCATTTCATACCCAGAAGACAGTGTTCTGAAGCACTTCTCCCCTTCCTCTGCATCTTGTATTTTTAGCTCCCTTTCTACACTGTTTCCTCAGCCTTGAAGGAGGGGGGCGATATATAAATCTCATTTAGTGATGAACATTTAACAATCAATTATTCTCTGCACTTTGACAAGTTTGGAGTCTACTAATAGCTACAACCAATTTCAAAAGAAGCTTCTCTGACCACAGGTGGGAGAAACATGAATCAATGGGCATATGCATAACTCTTAAGAGGGCAGTTTAATGGTTACAATATATCTCTTCATGCAAACAAAATTAACTTCTCTCCTATGGCCTGTGACCTTCTTAGTCTATAGGATTTTGACATTTTCAGTAGCAGGAATGAATTATTTCTCATGGAGTACACCTCAAATCAAATCAGAGAACAGCTGGTTACCTCCCTAACAGTCATGCCATTATTGCTCCAGTTGCACATCTTGTCTGGCTTGCTGGTTGTCCACCTTTTTCCATCCAGCATTGGGTAAGATTGTGACTCTTCTTTCCAAGAAGTCTTCATGGAACTCTTTAGTACTATGACAGCTAGCCAGCAGAAAGCTTGTAACTTATTTCTGGATTGACTTCTCAATATCCTGAAACCAAAACATGCATTGTCTCCAGCAATAGTGCCTTACCATTTAGTTCTCATGTGAAATCAAGATTCTTTCGATATCCTGTATTGTTTAGGGAGACTCAGGGGCCTTCCTGATCAACAGTTTATTATGAGGTATCCCAACCTTAGTAGTGCCCTAAAGTTTGCATCTAAAATAATATTCTAAGTAATTGTTTTATATATAGGACCCATAAATAACAATGACATTCTATAAACATAATTGAGTGTTAAAATTAAATAAAAGTAAGTTTAAAGAGTTACTTTTGATCATGCACAACACCAAATTAATTAGACTTCCTACAGAATCAACAATCTAAATTACCACATTCCACAGCAAAACATTCTACATCTATTCTTATATTCAGCACAAGGACCTATGGTGAGTGGAAATTGTTTATCCAAATTCTGGAGAAATGGCTCAGTGGTTTAATGTGCTTGCTTGCAAACTCATAAGGCCTGGTTTTAATTCTTTAGTATCCACAGAAAACCAGATGCACAAAATGACACAGGTGTCTAGAGTTTGTTTGCAGTGGCAGGAGTCCCTGGCATGCTCATGTTCACTCTATCTCTCACTGTCTAACTCATTGTCTCTCTCTCAAATAAATAAATCAAAATATTTTATTATAAAATCCCAATTTAGGGCTGGAGATATGGCTCAGCGGTTAAAGCACTTTCCTCCAGTGCCTAAGGCCCCAGGTTCAATTCCCCAGGACCCACATAAGCCAGACCCACAAGGTGGTGGCCCTGGTCTCTCTCTCTCTCTCTCTCTCTCTCTCTCTCTCTCTCTCTCTCTCTCTCTCTCTCTCTCTCTCTCTCTCTCTTTCTCTCTCTCCTCTCTCTCTCTGCTTGAAAATGAATAAATAAATGTAAAAAATAAAAAATAAAAATAAATAAGTCCCGATTTAATGGATAAGGAAGTAGCTCATGATAGAGGTTTGCATAGCACGCACATTTCCCTAGATTCAATCCCTAGTATTTTTTTTATTAAGAGGAGGCTGAGAAGATGGCTTTGTGGTTAAATGTACTTGCTTGCAAAGCCTGCCAGTCTGGGACCAATTTCAAAGCCACCCATGCAAAGCCAGATGCAGCATGTGGTGTAAGTGTCTGGCATTCTTTTGTAACAAGATGCCCTGGTATGGGCACACACACACACACACACACACACACACACACACACACACACACACACTTGACACAATTTGAAAGGAGAGTGTTTGGGTGCAGGAAGTGAAGAGTAAAACAAAGTACTTGGTACCTTGTTTTCCACGGTGGCTCAAAGACAGGGTGTCCTTCTCTGTGTTTCCTCCAGTTGCGCTTCTTATTAATACATGTTTATGTTATTTAGTTTTCCTTGAATGGAATTGTTCTGAGGCTCCATTATCAAGTAGCTATTTCCTGAGGAAAACTATAAACAGCACCAGAACATCTTAACAACTTAAACAAGGAAGATGATTTTGAGTGTGATTATAGGCTTAGACCAGGACAAAGCCAGGCAACTCCACATTTTAGGCTAGGCACAAAGACGAATTTCTCTGCGCCTCATTTCCTTTTCAGGCCACTCCAAGAATTTAGATGCTTGGTTGTTTTATTTAATGCTCTTGGGCATATATGCGGTACACATACATGTTCAGACTCTTATAATTGGCCTATTACCTTCTACAAATTGGGGAAAAATATCATAGTTAGAGTTTAATTCATGCTTTATGCTTTAGTGTTCTTTTATGTAACTTAGAGATTGAGGCATTGTGATGCCTATGCATTTTCACTAATTTAAAGACATTATTATGTATCCTCAATTACAAACATACTTAATATTAACACTTAAAGCTGTACAGATAACCTTCCTTTTGTTCCCTCAAGAGATTTCTTAGTTATATATTAAATATATTTGTTCAAAATTTTCTATACACAACATGTCATCCACAATCATATACTCATCTTTCTAGAGACATTGGTTCCAAAAAGAAGTGTGAAAATACAGTCCATAGTTAATATCACATATAAGCTATCTGACTTAGTCACACTGGATGTTAAGCTGGAAAGAGTCACAGCGGCCAACATCTTTATTTTGCATAGCAACATGTACTTAGATTCTTAAGAAAGAAAAGTGTATAAGCAATGTCACTAAACTAACATTACTAGTGCTTTATTGGACATAAACTATCAGTCCTCTAACTTCCAATGATAGTAAAATTATGTTAATACAAATAACTCCTTCCATTTAATCATATTTTAAAGTATCTTAATCTTTCAGAATATTCGGAACATGATAGACTTCTTCCCACTGATCATGATGCACTTAGGCTAGAACAAGATATAAATTCTTTCATTAAGATGTGATACAAAAATTTTCTTATGCATTTAATAAATATAGTGCTTTCATGGCTTACCACATTTCCACTAAATGTGATTTTTAAATCATTTCAATAAAATTCAAGGTGATTTTTAGTTATTATTTTATGGTCCAAGTAAACATGACAAAAGAGTTATTTTAGATTTCACAGAAATACTCACTAGTACATGTTAGTAAACTGTTTAGAAACATTCAAATCCTGTCTAATTGCAGTACATCATCTTCAGGCGGCTCAACACCATGGGAGTCAACCACTCTACGATAGATAGAATGTGGGACTCTAAACCACAGACAGCTCGAGGTTTTTCACAGAGAAGTAGTGGCAAATGAACACCTGCGGGCTCATCACTTTCCTAACACTTCACATTTGTTAGCATTTGAAAATGTTGATACTTTATACAGACCTGTACTGAAAGAAGGAAAACCCCCCTATAATCATTCCTCAGACACTTAGCCGAGTCTTCAAGGCACTACTGTCCTAAAGACTTGACTTTCAAGGTCATGTGTCACCTAGCGCGGTGTGCAGATACTCTCTCAACATCTTCTGATGAATGACCGTTTAAGGACACTGTACCAAGCATTCACTAAGCTACGTCATCCTATAAGGAATTATTTGGATGTATTAAGATCCTTTGGTACTATAAACAAATTGAGTGTTTATTTATTTATTTTTCAATTGAGCATGTTACTGTCCAAACCTTCAAAATTTTGCCCACAAGGACCAGCAGTCTCAAGCCTTCTCTTCTTTCAGAATAGATAGGTCAAGTGTTCATTCAAAATTAATGATTAAGTTATTAGCCAAATTATTGTTCTATCCCATAATATGTGAAAGTCTGGCATACTAAACTTTTATCATTAAAGGTGTTTGAAGAGGCCTGTGTTATAATGGTCTCCTGTGATTGGTAATTATGCCATTATCAAACATTCTCTCTTAAAAATTACTGTGATTAACATCTGCATTACCATAAGTGATTTCCATCAATAAATCTCATTGCAATGCCTGATCTTTACTTGGAAAATATAACAGAAGATGATAATGAGTTCAACATTTATTCAGTATAATGTGGTGAACATGATTTAATCATGTAGTAAAGGGAAACAAGATAAGGGTGTAGAAGAAATGCCATAATAAGAGTCAAAATTTCTGAATTCCAAACACTGACTAGTATTTAGACTTTAAGCAAATTTTTTGTAAATAATTTTGCATATAACAAACATTTCCACTATAAAATGGAACAAATCTTTTATAAAGTCAATATAAACAAACAATGAAATAGCTAGACTGGCAAAATCTCATAAGCAAACAGAGAGCATTGTTGCTGGAAATCTGAGTCAACACCAAATGTATGTAAAGGGAAGGCGTAGAGACCAATCCGTCATGAAATGTGAAGGGGTCAGGGAGGGAATGGGGTCTATTGGTAGATGCCAGAGACAGAAAGATGAAAAGGGCAGATTCTAGTATATTGTGTCCTATTTTGAAAGAAGACAGCTGGACTTTGGCTTGCATTCCTTTCCTTGTGTTCCAGAACTTCTCAAAGCTAGGTGGCAGAGAAATCCAAGATATGGAAACTTACAGATCCATCTCACAGGATACAGAGTAAAACGAAGAAAAACCAAGTTAAAAAAGCATTGGAAGATGTCCTGGAGAGGAGGAGCCTGCAAGTAGAAGCAATGCCATCATGGGAGTCATACATCCCAAATCTCTTCCCTTCCTCTGCTACTTTACATTGTCACCTATGATGCAGTCACTTTTAGATCCAGTGTTGTGCAGAAACCACATTGTTAGTGAATTATAAAACATGCAATCAATGAAGCAAATTTTTGGAAACTGTCAAAAAAGTAGCTGTAGTTATATGAGTTTAGATCCAAGTCTTCTATTCCATTGACATACATCTGTTATAGTGCCAATACCATGCTGTTTTTCTTAAGCAAGGCTCTTTAATATGACTTGAAATCATTGATTTTAGCACCTCCAGCTTGATTGTTTTTGGAATTTTATTTATTCTGTAGATTGCCTTTGATAAAATAGCTATTTTCACAATATTAATTGTCGCAATTATGAGCACAGGAAGTCCTCTGTCGGCTAGCATCTTGCTCAATGTTTGTTGCATGTGTTTTAAAGTAGTTTTATGTATTTATTATAAACACATTGTGTGAGCAAATCTTGTGAATGTGTCCCTCCTCTTTGTCCCCAAGCCAATGGGATACCCCTCAGTACGCATATCTATCCGTAGTTTAGGGGGCTATGAACTGCACCAGAGGTAGCCAGTTTTTCTCTCCTTTTTCCCACCTTTGTGTATTGTTGCTGAGGGGGGCAATGTCTCTGGATATTCTCCCCACCATGGCTCTTACAATCTTTCCACCCCATCTTCTGCTCAGTTCCCTGAACATAGTGAGTGAGTTTTAAGTCTGCTTTATTAAACAGATCTTAGTGTCTCTGGATCTTTGCCCTGGGCTGTGTTGGGGATCGTTGGTGTCTGTCTCCAGACTTGCTGTGATGATTGGTCTCCTGTTTGTCTCATAACTTTCTCGTAGGTTTCATTTGGGCCCTGACTTAAGGTTAGGTGTGGTTTGTCTCCTGCCAGGATGTCAGCCATCGTTCAATATCTTATTGGTGGGATTCAGTTGTCCCCAGTTCTCTCAATGTCTTCTGAAAAAATACAAACATGATCTCCATCATAGAGTGACATCAGTATAGATTAAATGAGACAACATTGCTATTTTGGCTAGCTCCTAATGGGTGTAGCATCTCTGTAGCTCTCTGTAGAGTAGGACTTCCCCTAGGAGCCAGAGATCTTGGTCCCCACAGGATTTTGCCATGGATCCTAGTTTCAGTAATGGGTTCCTTATCACTTAGCAGATCTGATAGCCAATCAGTAAGCCATTGATTACCCTCCTAGGTTAAGCGCCACTATTGCACAGATTAGCATTCCTTGACTTGCTGATCTCTTTTATACAGCTGGGTGTTCAGCAGTCTTGTGACAACTGTCTATATTGTATATCAGTGTCTCTGCTTTCTCCAAATATCATTGACCAATTTCCCCTGGCAGCTCATGCAACACCTTCCAGTGTAACACATGCTGCCATCTGGGAGCTGGTTACCATTCTGGATCTAGCAGGGTCTCTTTGTGTTTTTTTTTTTTTTTTGATGACATTCTGTGGTTTCTTCAGCAATAGGGTCTTACCTTAGGCCTGGGATAGACAATCAAGAGTTTTGACATAAGTCTGTCATGTTTAGAGGACCTCATGGGTCTCTTTGATCGACAGTTCAGTGTGGGAAGGAACCAATAACTAGGACAAGGACATGCAGGCCTGAGCAATTATTTTTAAGGCTAGGCTTCCTCCCATTCTATTCATGGCCCCTCATACCAGGTGGTACCCTCAGCTTCCTCTGGAACTTACTGTATAAAAGCTAGGGCTTTATGGTGTCAATTCATTATTAGTTTAGTTTACTGTATGAGTCGCCCCACTCTCTCACCCCACCCCAGTTCTTTCCATTCCCTTTTACAATTTCTCCATCACTGACAAATTTTAACTTAATGCTCCAGTTTAACATGGTTAGGAACCACATATGATTTGAGAATATGTGGCATTTGACTCTGCTCATGCGTCTGGTTGCTAAGAATGATCTGCTCCAAGTCTGTCCATTTTTCTTTAAATTTCATTATGTCACTTTTTTTCTTTCAGTTGCATAGAATTCCATAGTGTATATGTACTACAACTTTGATATCCATTCTTCCAGTGATGGGCATTTGGGTTGATTCCAATTCTTTGCTATTATGAATTGAGGTGTTATAAACATGGTTGAACAAATGTCTCTGTGCTTTGGAGAGGAAGCTTGTGGGTAGATGCTCAGTAGAGGGTTTGCTGGGTTCCCTGGTAGCTCTATATCCATCCAGTTCAGGAGTCTCCATACTGCTTTCCATAGTGGTTGTACAAGTTTGCATTCCCACCAGCAGTGAATGAGGGCTCCTTTTTCCCCACAACCTTGCCAGCATCTATTGTTAGTAGATTTTTTAATGGTTGCCATCCTGACTGGAGTAAGGTGGAATCTCATTGTAGTTTTGATTTGTATTTCTCTGATGATCAATGGCATTGAACATTTTCTCAAATGGGAGTTGATCTTTGTATTTCTTCCTCTGTGAATTCGCTGTTGAGGTCAGTTCCCCATTTTGTGAGAGGACTGTTTGATACTTTTTCATTCAATTTTTTGAGTTCTTTGTACATTCTAGATATTAGACCTCTATCTTTATTGTAGCTGGCAAAGATTAACTGCCAGTTTGATGTTGTTCTATTGGCTTTGAGTATGGTATGCTTGTCTGTACAGAGGCTTTTTAGCTTGATGAAATCCCATTGGTTAAGTGATTGTTGCACTTCCTGGGTAATTGGAGGTTTGTTCAGGAAGTTTTTCCCTATTCCTATCTCATAGAGAGTTCCCCCAATTCTTTCTTCCAGGGTTTTCAGAGTTTCAAGTCTTATGTTGAGGTCTTTGATCCATTTGGAGTTGATTTTTGTGCATGGTGAGTGGAGAGGGTCTATTTTCATTTTCTTGCAAGTATTTATCCAATTTATCCAGCACCATTTTTAATTCTGTCCTGGTCATTATTTCATTCTACATACTGATATTTGCATTGGCTTCCTGTTATATTTCCAAGTTCCTAATATGATTAATTATGGTATTTATTAAAGACATTTCTGATTTTTAAAGTTATTCACTTATAACTTTCCATTTATGCTTAGGTTTTGGTATGTTACACTTTTATTTTTAATTGACTTTATAAATTGGTTCTTAATTTACTTTATATTTTCAATGACTCACTCATTGTTCAATAGTGCATTTGTTTGCTTTATGTGAGTTTATGTATTTTTTGTACTGTGTTTTGCTGTTGGTTTTAGCTTTATCCCATCATAGTCACATTTAATACAAAACTCTTCCACTTTCTGAGACATGATGAGAATTGCTTTACATCCTTTGACCATAAGGATCTGCATCAATATCTGTTGTTAATGTGTCATTTCTGAAGTCAACCAGTAGATCCTATGTTTAAATCCTATCTGCTACCCTGTATCTTTTGATTAGGGCATTGAGACCATTAATATTCAGGGTCATTTTTGAAAAGTGTGTATTTATTTTGTTTTTTGATGATTTTTTAGTATTTGGTATTTCCATTATTAATTTGCTTAACTACCACAAAACAGACTAAGAGTAATGATCAATATTGTGTTGATAGAGAAAGTAGAGGAAAGGAGAGAATTAAAGTTAGGGTGAGCTATAGCCACCAAAGGGGAAATGGGGCAGTTTTGACTAGACAGAAAAGAGGGATGCAAAGTTATTAAATCAGATAACATAGAAACAGTCCTATATTACAGGAGGCTGAACCACAGAAATCCAGATAACCAGGTCAGTTTATGTCCTTTAGGGGAAGAAAATGGGGAAAAAAGAGGAAAGTAATTAGGAAAAAAAAGAAGCAATATGAGGCAAGAAGAGAGCAGAAGCAAGAAGGGCTGCTAAGCTAACATTGGGTATTCAATCAGGGAGGAATAAATGTGGGAAAGAGAGCTGGGGGTGGAGTGGGTTCCAACCCAGTTGCTAGATTTCAACCTCTTCCCTAGAATTCAGCACTTCTTCCCCAGCTCTTAAAATTCTGGGAGTTCTGCTATAGTAGGCTATCTTGTGCATTCCTCTGGGTTTTCTTTTGTAAGATTGGAGTACAGACAGATGCAGGTCAATATGAACAGTGTTTCCTAGGTGGTGTCTTTGATACTGGCCCCATACCTGCAGGGCTCTTTTCAAAGGTGATGTGATATTCAGACTTGAGAAAGTTCACCACCAGGTTTTCAGTGGATTGAATGCTACATGGTTCTGATTTAAAGTTTCTTCATACTTTAGCAGCAATCTGCTGGACAGATTTCAATGTACAGTCTCATGACACTTGCTCCAATTTTCGATTTTCCTGACTTGTCACTCATATAACTTGTAAAGTTTCTGACAACACAGTGGGGGTCTTTTTTTTGAAATTTTTTGACTTCTGCTTCACTGGGCACCAAGTAGTCCATTGCCAAAGAAAGTACTCCCCCCCCCCCATGCCTCCTTAAGTTAAGCCTCTGATGTTCTGGCTACGGCTGTTTTGCCTTTACTGTAAGTACTGCACTGATTTACAAAATCTTTCTGGATCCTGCAGCCTGCAATCAGTGTTATCTCTCACTGCAAGTGGGGGTTCCCCAAAATGCAGTATTCTTGTTTTCCTTCTTTGATCTACATTGATCAGTAACTTTGTCTCTTAATTATATAAAGATGAACAAGTGTATGCATTACCATTTATTCCTTATTAGAATTATATTCTAATGAGTAAAAAAAATTATAAACCAACTTTGAGGTGCTTTCCTGGCAACAATGATGAGATTATAGAGCGGGATAACCACTATTGCAAATTACATCCCAATTTCACTAGACAAACACAACAAACATTGCTTAATTACTGCTCTTCAAAAGCCAGTATAAGTTTTTCAGAGACCTAGATATGTGACTGGGTTTTGGTCTTTCAATAGGAGAAGAAAAAGAGCAAAGCAGAAGGTTGAGAGGGCTGCAGGGAGAACAGAGGGAAGGAAAAAAGAAACAAAGGAATACTCTTAGACATCAGGTCTGAATTACAGGTATATTTGTTTTATGTCATTAGTAATTCAGTCAACAAAAAGTCATGTTGGGAAATGTGATCTAGTGACATTCTCAGAAAGAGAGAGTATATTGAATTTGTAGGGCTATCTCTGTCAAAATAACTTTTAACATTTTATATTTTAAACATGTATTACCTGAAACAAAGAATTTAAAAAGATCAAAACACTAAATTGTGACATTATAAAGACATCCTGGGTTCTAAAGTCAAAAGCTCAGCAGTTCAAGAGAGAACAACATTCTCTCAACATTCTCAGTAGTTGGGCATCAAGGCTTTCAGAATCCTGGAAGCAGCATGCTTTAGACTGGGTTCCTAGTGCAGATTTGGTTGCCCATGTTTGTATTATTTGTAAAGTGTTAGTTATACCTAAGCATATGCTTATGATAAGTCTCTGTTTCAAAGGAATAATCCCTTCCTTATCAAAAATAATAAATGTTATGCATATGAAAAGTGCAGATAATCCTATCATTTCCTTAAAAAATAAATTTACCAGACAATTTAGGTATTAGGATGTTTTAATTTTGCATTCTTATTGCATGAATTAGTAAGAGTTATCAAAATGCATCTACCCAAGCATAGAAAAATCTGGACAAGTGCTAACAAACGGTGGGTACCAAATTTAGATTTGAGATCTGTGGACACCCAATCTGGTTCTGCCAACTAACTCTATGTTAATAAGCAAGTCAATTAATAGTACGTATCATTATTGGTGATTGTGTTACTATTTAATGGCTGGTGTTATAATAATAGTTATAATAACCAAATATATTGAAAACTTAAGAATTATAATTGTAGGGAGTGGAAAAATGACTTGACAGTGAAAGGTGCTTGCTTACAAAGCCTGCTAATCTGGGTTTGATTCCCTGTATCTACTTAAAACCAGACACAAAAGGGGCCACACGTGTCTGGAGTTTGCTTATAGTTGCAGGAGGACCTGACTCACTGATATGTACTCTCTCTCTCTCTCTCTCTCTCTCTCTCTCTCTCTCTCTCTCTCCCTCTCTTTCTCTGCATGTCTCCTTCAAATAAATTAGTTAAATGGTTTTTAAAGAATTATAATTTTAACCTAGGATGCTAGCATTATATTAAACATAAATTACCCTAATTTGTTGATTTTCAAAAATCCTTTATCAATGCATATTAATTAATGTCATTAAATATATTAATATATGGAATGATTTAATATAGTTCTAGTGAAGCTTAATATTCAGATGGTTAAAACTAAACAACAAAATGAGCTGAGAATATGCTTGAAAATTCCACATTTACCTCTCCACAGAAAATGAGATATCAGTCTCCTTCAACACAACAAATTGCTCTAACTCTCAGATGTTAATGCATTTATTAAAATTAAAAGGTTTGGAAAGTGCTCACATTTTCCTTTTAAAGCAATTAGAAACATTTGTGGTATTTATTAATTTCTGGTGGAGCTATCCTTGCATGCTTCTAGACATGTTTGTGTTTTATGGACAAATAGTACAAAATAGTAAATTGTTATTAAATCACAATTTTATGTAAGCCTGGGAAAGAAAATGACTTTAAGCCACATAGATGATTTCATGCTATGTAAATAATCACGCTTAATATTCCAGCACAAGATCCTCAGTCAGAATACAGTAAAGAGTTTTAAGTTGTGTGAGGTCTTTGCCTTTTCTCATTTCTCTTCATCTTTCTCATGAAAAAGAATCACATATGGGACAATTTTTATAAGCAAACTTTCCAAAAGAAATAATGCTTTTTTGCCTGTGATCTGATAGGTATCATTTACCTCTTTGGATGTCTCCTGCCTTCGGAGAAGGGTCTTTAACTTAGCATAGATGGGCTTGAGGACTATCTCAGCTCCTACTCTTTCCAACTATGTCATTTTCTTTTCTTTCTTTTTTTTTTTTTTTTTTTTTTTTTTTTTTTTTTTTTTTTTTTTTTTTTTGGTTTTTTGAGGTAGGGTCTCGCTCTAGCCCAGGCTGACCTGGAATTCACTATGTAGTCTCAGGGTGGCCTTGAACCCTCGGGGATCCTCCTACGTCTGCCTCCTGAGTGCTGGGATTAAAGGTTTGCACCACCACGCACAGCTCAACTATGTCATTTTCTACAGGTGATTTTTGCTAAACCTCAGATTTCTCACCTACAAAAATCACACAATAACAGCTGGTTTGTGAATTATTTTGAGGGAGATAATTAATCAGAAACCAAGAGCAATACTTAAGAAATGGAAGACATTTAGAGCTGTGTTGAAAATAGTAATAAAATAGAGAACAGCTCCTGCATTTCTTATTCTTCCCGACATCACAATCTCATGACACAGACTGATGTTCCAAGAGCCCATCTACAATGCCCAACTGTGAGAGAAACATGTTTAACAAAAGCCAATGCATTGTTAGAGCACAGTCACCATTTTACACGCTTGTGTAAAGTTTTAGCTATAATAAATGAAGAAAACTAATTGGAAAACAGTCTGCCATAAGTCATTACATTTTATAAAGAAAACTATTTTTGAGTTTCAATATATGGCTGATTCTAAAGACAAAAATAATTTTGTAACTTCAAAGATATTATGGCTAAGCAGGAACTCCGTGTCCATTCATTCATTCAGTCTCCTGTGTATTCTGACAGGAAAACTGTGGACAAGATAATGGTTTTGCAAAAGTTTGGGGGGAGGTTATTGTTGCCATTAAAACTTCTCAACACCAAAATTGATAGCATCTACTCAATTAAGGTTTTCATGAGACAGCAGAGTTCAGGCAAAACAAACTTGTCAGACCTGGTTTAAAACAACATAGTTCAAAGAAGGCAACACAGAAAACTTGAGGCTTAAGTAGAAATGATTGTTGCAATAGAAATAAAATTCCATGTATCAAAGCTGCAATACACCTTTTATAACTGGAGAATCGATAACTCCTCCTCAAAAGCTATTTGCCTTACTTACTTGACTCTGCATTTCATAGCTGTGGAAATATTTTTTCTGTGATTCCATTAGCAATAAATTACATTTTGAGCAAGTAAAATCATGTAATTGGACTTGTGAGATTGTTTGTTGCAAAATCCAAGACTTCATAGAGACCAAACAATAAACAAGAAAAAGTAACCCTCCACTCACTGCCTTGCCAGTGGAGATGTAGTTTATCCCTGAGTTTGCCAGAGAAAGAATAAATCCCTACCAAGTGACCAACTGAAAAGCAGCCCTGTGGGCATGTCACAAATTACAAATACACAGCTCAGAAGCTGATAGTGTCATTTATTTCATATCCTAGATTCTGCCACAGTTCCATTTTCTCTTCATGTTTATATTAAACTGATCATATAAAAAGAGCCATAAAATTGATTTTTGGATATTTTGAAGGAATTTATCTTTAGGGGCAAATACATACTTCTTCTGAAGACTCTGAAAAATCATAGATTTATAAACAGAGGAATGAAAGTTGTAAGACTTTTTTTTTTTAATCTTAGACTATTTTACCGAAGATTAGTTTTTTGTAAAATTAACTCACTCATGACTTTATGATTTCTTGGCTCACTGGTCTTTCTTTATATAACCTTGCTTCATTCCTGAGACTCCAGCTATGTTTATTTGCAGGTGTTCCTTTCTTGGGCTTGCAAACACCTTTTACTTGCATTTCTGCAAAAGAATTTAAATGATTAATTTAATGTGTTCATACTTCTTTCTTGTGAGATTTTATGACATTTTCAATTACATGTAAGAATGCTACAAACACTTCATGATAAAAATAGTGAGACTAATCTAAAAATTACTGTGACTTAAAGGTATTAATTTGAGACAAAAAATCAAGTTGGAACTAAAATACTTGAATCACCAGTGCCTTGTCATTTGTTTCTCCTTAATATAAACAAACTCTTTGCAACGGCAAATCATTCCTTCTTCAACACTTCATAACTGCATCACCTTCAGAGGTTAATTAGAGATGTCTGGATTCTCAAATGTGTTTTTCTCAATTTGTATGCATGCAGGAGTGCATTGATCACATATATGACAATTTCAAATTAAAAATTAAATCACATCATTTTCATACTAGTCTTTTTAGGTCTTTCATTAGCTAATAAATTTATTCCAAAATATTTACTCAGCCTTTGGAGATGAGAGAAAAGATGAGAAACACCTGAATATTTCTGTCGTGACCAAGCATGGCAATATGCTATTAAAAGTCTTTAATAAAAATATGTCATTTTATAACTTAATAGCTAACTTCTGACATGAATATATGTTCATAATATTTTGACCCAAGAGATTATGTATAAAGAATTGGATTAATGTTATCATTTTCCTGGTAATTAGGTTCAAGCACAATTGTTCTTGTCTTTATTCTTCCTTAAACCTCCTTCTAGACATGTGGCAAAGGAGAGGCAGCTTCTTTCTCTCCTCAAGTACCGCTTCTGGCAAGAACTATCCTAGAGAGGCAGGAGTAAGTCACAGTAGCAGCCACAGCATAGGAAACAAGCCAGTCACCTTGTAGGTCTTTAGTCTCTGAATATACATGCATTGGTTTCAACTTTTTTTTCTCAAAAAATTCAAGGCAGAACAATGAAATTTAAATGTTCTCCTATTGGAAGGATTGCATAGAGAAAAACTGAAGAAAGCAATAGGTAATATGTATCTCTTTTATTATTCAGAAAGCATTGGACTAGATACCAGAGACATAGTGGAAAGCACAATCTGAATCAAAATGGAAAAGCAGCAAGGAGACTCATGCCTTCACCCCCCAAATTTGTTTTTTTTTTATTGATGTAGAGTGTCACTCTGTAGTCTCAGGTTGGCCTCAAACTCACAGTAATCCTTCTACCTCTGTTTGCAAGTGCTGGGATTAAAGGAATGTGCCACCATGCTTGGCTGACATTCATGGCTTCTGTTAGCTGTGCTACACATATGGGCAAAATAGGAAAGCTCCTTATGCAAAATGATAATGCCAGATACCACTCACTCGCCTTCCTCTCATGCAATTTATTAGCTCATTAATGTAGGCTGTCATTTCAAATGAGTATCCTTTAAAGTCAGAACCACAGGCCTGAGTAAGTATTGCTGCTCTAACATTTATGCAGAGTACACTAAGTACTTGATTTTATTAGCACAGTCCTTACCACTGTCTCCTGAGATGAAACTGTGTGGAGTGTGCAGATTTTTACTTAATGTGATAAAGCTATTCAACATTTGTAAAACACTTGGCCATTTAAGGTGATAGGAATAAAAAGTGATTATACATACACACAGAAATCCCTGGTTGGGGAAAACTTGCAATCTGCTATGGGAAATTATCAATAAAGAAATAATTAAGCCACACAGCAAGTCACATGAAGAAAGAGCTATGAATAAATATAGTGTCCAAAGGCAGAAAGGAGCTCACTAGGAGAATACAGGTGAGTTGGGGCTACTCATGAGTAGTTATAAGTATTTTCCAGTATTTAAGCTTTTGCTCATAATAATTTAAGAAATTAAGGAAATTTGTATGGAAAGGAATCAAAAAGTGACACTGCAGGACTGAAGGAATTGCTCAGTAAAAAGCCTTATGGTCAGGGTTTGATTTCCAAATACCACATAAAGCCATATGCATAAAGTGGTGCCTATGTATCCTATGCATCTGGAGTTTGTTCTCAGTGGTCAGAGACCCTAGCTCTCTCTCTGCTTACAAATATATATATATATATATATATATATATATATATATATATATATATATATATAACTTCAGATAGGTTAGAGTCAAATAGAACTGTTTGTAAATGGCTGCTCAGATCAAAATTAGCAAGTGTGGTTCCAAGTGCAACTGTGAGCAATGGTGGGTCTGTGGTCTGAGAGTAAAGCCACCAGTATTGGTGATGGATTAAGAGATGGGGCTAGAGAAAAAGAGGGTAAAAAAATTAATCCTCATGGTATACTGGAAATTAAGTTGCCAAAATGAAAGGAGTTGGAAGATTGGGGAATTTATCGAATAGTACTTGGGAAATACTAAGCTTGAGATTCTTTCTGGAGTTTGAAAATATCCTTGCTCAAACTGTACATTTTTTCAACTTATTTCCCTTTCCCTACTGTTGTGCCTTGTATATCTTGAGATGACGCTGATGTCCTCCTGGAGTATCTGAGCATTTCTTACAGTGCTTATTCACAGAGAGCACAGTCCTTTGTCCCCTACGCCCTGGGCTGTGCTTCTGTTGATTACAAACACCTGCAAGTCTGTTTACAGATGAATAACAGACTCTGATTACACATATCACCAGTGTCCATTCATAACAAATCCTGCAGTTGCCTACTGTGCTCTAATAATAATTAAAGCACTCCTCACAGTTACTTCTACATACTTCTCCTTTGATGGTTCTATTCCAAACACAAGTTTACACATTTGCTCTAATCAGAGAAATTCAGGTATGGTTAGCTACAAGCATCCTTTGTAACCTCCAATATTTTCAATTGTGTGTTCCCATGTATCCAAAAACAAATTTTCTCATAATGGCTTATGATTTAAAAAATTCCTCACAAAATACATATTGTCTTTATATTGTTTACAAATTATTTTAAGAAATTCTCATGCTCCTTTAACACACACTCACACACACACATTTTATTTTCAGTTGTTTCTTGGAAAGAATTAATGGTCCAATGTTGAATGGAGAGTAAATAACATTATCCATTTGAAGATAATGTTGTTTAATGCTTAGAAAGCTCTACCTTATACAAAACAAATGTCCCTGTAGAACAGGTAGTAGGTGAAATAAATTTGAGGAAACTTACCAACCTTAGAACTTCATTAGAAAAACATGATAAATATTCATATTCCATCTTTATCTCACCACCAGCCAAGCTAGCATCATTCTCTTGCGATGGTTTTAACCTATTCTGAGAAAATTTCCTAATACATAGAATTCCACTGAAATGCCTTTGATTGCATGATGTGTGAAATGAACCAAAACTAAGTTTGTAACATCCTCTGTTGAAAGCGCTACTTTCAGAGTAACTTTCAAACTCTAAAATGGCAGGCAGTCTTTTGAGGTTTATGATTTAAAATGATTTTAACCCATTTCATATAATAAATGCCATGTATTCTGAAAATAAATTCTCACTCATTCTATAATATTGCTTAAATTATATATCACTTTTGCTTATGACAAAGGTGACTATTTAGCCGTATATCCTTGTACACAAATATGAAAGATATGTAGCACATTCACTCCCTGAAGTGTGGGAAACAGAAGCTTGTCATTGCCAATGTTGCCTACACTTCATTTAATTATGACTGCATATTTGGTTAGGGACAGAGTAAATTCAATGAAGCATTAAAACCACACATTCTTTTAATTAGACTGGAAGATAGACTGGCTTTGCTTAGTTTTTGTTTATTTTTATTAATAGAAGGAGGATACTATGTCTCTAAAGAAGGTATCATAATTTCTCAGTAATAAGGATACTTCATTGTAACCACAATGCAAGCTTGACCCACATTTCATGTAGTTAATTATTTTCTGAAAAATATTTTCAGAGCATGAAACACAGTACAATTTTTACTGGTACATTGTGTGGTAATATACACATTTGCAGATGGTACAGATTAGTTTAATAAAATTGTGGAGGATTTAGGAAAAATCATTACTTTCAAATCTCCTGGTTCTTCCTTAAGCTCAGTAGACTAAACAAGTCCTGCCTAATGGAAGAATAAGTGTAGCAGCCTTTCACGGTGATTAAACTGAAGTCCAAAGCATTTTCCTTATTGAGACTCTTTGCTCAGTTGTTTTAATTTCTTTCTTTTTTTTTTTTTTTGGCTTTTCATTTTTCGTGGTAGGGTCTCGCTCTAGTCCAGGCTGACCTGGAATTCACTATATAGTCTCAGGGTGGCCTTGAACTCACGATCCTCCTACCTCTGCCTCATGAGTGCTGGGATTAAACATGTGCCAACATGCCCTGCTAGTTGTTTTAATTTTTAATGTATAAGAAACAAATCAAACATTTAAAATTCAGTGACTCGTTTGTTCTGATAAATATTTGAATTGACTATATGTATATGATATTTACATTAGAGAATTTTTATCAAGAAATGTGGCATATGTTGAAATGTCAGTTAATTTTACAGCACTGTTTAGTTCTCAATTCCTTTAATTTAAGCCCATCCGAGGGACTGTTAGAAAATGAAGTTCTCTGTGTGGCAATTTCTATGACAGATATTTTTACAAATGGGTTATAGAATGTGTACATTACTATATAGAGGTTAGTAGTGAGTTCCTGTAGTCTGTTCCTGGAGTGAGAGAATGTTTACTTAACTCCTTCTCTGCCAAACCACACATTCATATAGGTCATGAAAAGACAGTTATTTTGGCTACACAGCATGTTTTCTTCTGAGAAATTTTTTTGCTCTTTTAAAAAGACAAAAATCTAAAGCAATATATTCAAGTTGAAATAAGCATGTATAATTAGAGTCCAGCGTAAATGAGAAGAAGGCATTTAAATGATGTGTATCTATATATGACTTCTTCTGTGTGTAAGTTCTTATTCTTACATCCCTTATTCTTTAGTCTTGCTATTTCTACCCTGCTTTGAAATTTATCTCATCCTTAAGCATCACAGGGATGTTTTAGAATAACAGTTTTGTTTCCTTATTCTAGAAAAAAAATCTAAGTGGCGAAGTTACAATTGGTAAGAGCAGGGTAGAGTGGTGTTGTGGTGTTGCACACCTGCTTGTAATCCCAACCTCAAGAGGTAAAGGCAGGTCATGCTTTATTACATAGAAAGTTTGAATCCAATCTGGGCTAAATGAAACCTGGACTCAAGGAAAATCATCAGAATGAATGAAGATAGAATTATTTACTTTACAAAAATGTTCACAGCATATTCCATTCAAAAACCATTTGATGTACATGAAGTCTAGGATCCTGCTCTTCCAGACACACAGACTATCTCCAAAAATAAAATTCCTGAGCCTGCTGAGAGCCGCTATGTAAAATTCCTCAGCAATAAAATAAATATGCTCAGTCAAGTACATTCAGTTGAAACCAATACATCATAGGTATCCAGGTAACCACAATAGCTGAGGTCAGCAGGAAAGATGAACAGAAACAAAGAGTATGTCCATATAGAAATAATTAATTTTGTAAAAACGTTTTTCTTACATTACATTGAGACTCAATAAGGGAACAATACACAGTATTATGGCTTGATTTTATGGAACTTGCCACAGTTCTCTCTGCCTACAAAGAATATATTACCTGTGTTCAAGTTGTAAACTATTAGACAATTAGCAACACACTGAAAAGGAAAAACTCTAGAACAGTTAAAATAATTCTGATCACATGATTTCTTATAATTTAAATGAAATTTATCTGAAAAAAATCTTTCATTTTAATGAAAATTTCATGCATTATAAGTGTAAAATAATCTAATGCCCATCATTTTTCCTATACTTAGGGTAAATATTTCAAGATTTAGACTTGGACTAAAATTGTTTTCATTATAGTGAAATTATCAGTCTCATTTAGGTCCAAGCCTTAAAAATATCTTTAGCCTTGTATCCATGTATCCCTAGAACATAACTTGAGATCAAGAAGCACATATTAATAATAATCAAACAAAAGCAATATATGACATTATATGCCCATCATGTGTCAGATCTCTTTAAAGGGTTGACTATATCATATTTGATAGTAACCACCAAATGCTATTGTTAGAATCATTTTAGAAATAAATAAACTAAAAAAAATAGAAGTTATATAACTTGTCCAGAGTTGTTTCATGGATAGGTGGTAAAGCTGGTATTACAGCCCAGGGAGTCAATGCTTCTAAGTGCTATGTTCTGGTTCACGGTTCCCTGAGTCTAAATAGGACCACATTAAATATTTGCTGATTTGAGAAATACCTGCTTTGCTGATATCTATGTAGAGTGATAGAAGCAGTGATTTCAGCTGAATAATAGCAGGGGAAACACCTTGACTAATAACTGATTTAATAACTGATTTTGAAGTAGGATATTTGTTATATGAGACATCTTCTAGCTCTGTTGGTGTGGTATGACTGTTTCAAGGTGGAATGACACCTGAAGTTATGCATAAGATTTTAAAATCCTTCCAGCAATTGGAAGATGTCTCAGTTCTCAGGAGTCCAAAGCCTACAGTTGAAGAGTAGGAGTGGAAAAAATAACTAAGGAGTGAAGTAACTCAGTATGTAAATAAGAAAATAGCAAAGTAAACAAATTACTGTCATGACTATGGAGGTCATTGATAAGTAAACCCTGTCCTGGGCCTGTTTTATAGAACAGTAGATTCTTCAAAGGTAGGTGACATGAATGTGTGTTGAAGAAATCAGCAGAGCTGCAGAAATTCCTCACATAAACTATTCCAGTGTTTACTTGTTAAATCTTCATATACTGTACATTTATTAATGCCAAGCTATATAAATGATAAATTATACTATATTTAATATTTGTAAAAGCGTGAGATTCACACTTTTCAATTATAGTCAAGCCATAGTGAAAAAAAAACTGTTATCCTTCACTTACAAATAATGGTAAATTTTAATCTTATATGGCCAACATTACAATAATGTAGGGAAAACCAAAAAGGTAGTATTCTCCCTTTTGTGAAGCTGGGACATTTTCATCTAACTGAAAGAGGTCTACAAAACTATTGGTAGGTTTAAATCTCATCAGGTGCATTGTATGGATGAATGTCCAAAATCACAGAATACCAGAAAATTGACATCTTTTTGAATTTTTATTTCATCTCTTTTAAGTTACAGAAGATTTAATTTAGGGTCTTAAACATGATAGGAAAGTGCTCTACCACTGAACCCAACCTTTTTATTTCATCTTTTTTATTTCACATTTTCATTTGCATATATTAATCATACCACTTAATGGGATCCATTGTGATGTTTTAATATATGCATACAAAGTATTTTGATTTATGTCCGCCCCCTCTATTACTTACCCTTAATTCCCCTCTTCCCCACCCATTTGATCTCATGATCTTAGTTTCCTCTCTTTATTCCTTATGCCAGAGGCATACAGTACTTGTCTTTTTGAGTTTAGCTTATTTCACTTAACTTGATAATCTCCAGTTCTATTCACTTTCCTCTAAAAAAAAACAACTTCATTTTTATGGCCTAATAAAGCTCTATTTAGTGTATATACAGCATATCTTAATATTCCATTCATTCATAGGCACCTAGGCTAACTTCATAAAATGTGAATTAGGAATAATGTCATAACAATAAACATTGGTATGCAGATACTTCTATAGTCAGCTATATGTCTGTGTGTGTTTGTGTGTGTGTGTCTGTATGTGTTATAGCTTCATCATATGAAAGTTATACTTTTAATTTCTTCTGAAGGATATCTAAACTGATTTCCATAGTTGCCAGACAAATTTATATTTCCGCCAATAGTCCCAAACATATTTTTAAACTAGCATATGTATCAAGATGTACACAGGCAAAAATGCTTATATTCTTCAAGGTCTTCTCAGCAAGCTAGATTTCTGATCATATATAATAGCACCATTTTACAGCATGCTGAGATAATGGGTCATGGAAGTACCGTGTATATTAGTATACAGGTATTTGGCATTGGATCCTGAATGAGGAATTCTAAAGCATCTGTTTACTTGTAATTAGAGAGTGTGTACATGTTGTTGTGTGTTTATAATTCTGCTTGGATGTGTAAGTTGGAAAAGCTAAAGGAAAGAGCAAAAATATCTTGGAATATCCCTTGATCTCATATTCAGAGGCACCTATTAACAGTGATAAACAGTTGCAAATTCCGTTAAAAATTGGAGGTAGACACAGAATCACGCTGCAAGCTGATGGCCCAGCTTCTATTCTGCCAATGAAGTTAACCTCCTAGGAATGAACACATAAATATTTGTCATGGCACATCTTTGAATAGTGCAGTATATCAATGACTTCATGACTATATTTTAGGTCAGCAATAAAACCAGCTGTTAGTTTGTAAGGAAATAAGGTGGATGAAGGTGAATGAGGAAGAGTCTAGATCATGTGGTACCTTGCTTTCCAGAGTCATTCTTTGGATGGATGTCCCACAATATATTCATTAGTTTCATTAAAAGCTTTTCTTCAGCCTCCAGGTTGGAAGAGAATTTCCTGTGGACAGGTCATACCGTGCAGCCCTAAGGTGTTACTGGGGGTAGATATGGAATTTGATTACGGTATGCTGAGATCAGACTGAATTCTGCCTGAGGTCCCTGCTGTTTGGCTGCCTGAGTAAGCATACATTTGGGGGTGCGAGTGGTGGGTTTTTTCTCTCTCAGCTTGGATCCATAAGCTTCAAATAAGTCCCTTCTTCCTCTTATAAACTGTGTCAGTTTGGATGTTCATCCAGCAACTGAAGCTGACTATGACACCAGCTATCCTTGAAGTTCAGAGATAGCTGCCCTTTGGTCAGTGTTTCCTTTTCCTAAATTCCTGTGGGTATTATTTGAAGTTATTCTTGGTTCAGTTTTCTCTGGGCTTACTTTATTTACTCTTCCCCCCTCACACTTTTGTCCAGACACCTGACTATAAACTGATAAAGGAACACATGAAGGTGCACCTCTAGTATATGAGAGCCCAGTTACTGATTATGATGGTTTGATCCAGATGTTCCCCACAAACATATGTGTTCTAAATGCTTTATACCCAGGTGATAGCAATTTTGGAACATAGTTTGAGGTATGTTGTTAGGGGCGGGCATATTAGTGTTACAGCCAGCTTCCCCTTGCAGTGTTTGGCACACCTTCCTGCCACTGTTTGCAGTGCTGTGGCGGAGGTGATGTCCACCCTCTGCTCATGCCATCATTTTCCCCTGCCATCATTGAGCTTGTCCTTGAGTCTGTAAGCCAAAATAAACCCATTCCTTTTTCACAAGCAGCTTTTGCACAGTTCCTTTTCTGCACAACTAAGTTAACTACAACACTGACGTAACATGGGCATGTGACTATCATATATAAATTTGAATTTATTATATGTGAAATAGAATAATTGGGTATTTCTCCATTAAAATGGAATATACACCAATGTTGCTGATTGCCCAAACCAAATTCAATTGAGACTACCAATGACACTTCATTTTCCCAAGAACTTGTACTTTTACCCAACCATATGCAAATCTTATCATTAATATCATCCAAATATATTTCAAATCAATTCACTACCTTCATCCTTATGCTGTACACCAAGTTCGCACCACTTTCTGGAGACTATAAAGTTGACTATTTAGCTCATATGCATATGATGTGGCCTATTGTCCAATGATCATTTTGGCTTGTTGGCAACTTTTCTGGTTGATAAGTGCCAAATGCTATAGAATTCATGAATTTTTTAAAATTTTTACAGTATTGGGTTCCTGATTTCTTCTGGAACCTTTTATTCATATTCTATATCACTATAAAAGTTATCATCTATTTAACATAAGAAGTGATTTATATAATTCTACTTAAAAGCCTACAAAGTTTCCATTTCAATTATAATAAAAGCCCAAATTCAGTTTAGGTTGTAAACCCTGTATAATCGGAATTGCCTAAGCTATAAGTCACATCTTTTGCTTTTCTTTTCTCATGCATGATTCTACTTGGGGAACAGCCTTTTTCTATAGTGCACTGCAATTTCTGATCTATCTTTACATACTGCGCCTTTTAACTGAATTATTCTCCTCAGTGATTATCTCCAGATCTTTACCTTTTAGTTCCATTGTCAGAGAAAGATTCAGGGTATAACACAGACATGCACCAATTAGTTCATTAGTCTCTTTAGTTTTTAATTATTAGTCTCATTTTATCTGTTGTTTATTTGTTGGGTGTCTCATTGAATTAAGTCCAATACACATATGGCTATTTACTTTTTCTATGCAGCATTAGACCTAGAGTTTAGAATATCATACAATCTCAGCAAATAATTAAACTTTTAAATCAGTGATTTTCACCCGTGCTTGGAACCTGGTCATGCTCAGTAAGTATTTGCTGAACCATTTAGATCAGTGATTTTCACTTGAGGGATATATTTTCTAATGCATGCAAATGCTTACTATGCATACTCATTCTGTGACACGTATTTTGTGACATGCTGGGAAGCATTGACTCTGAGACAGAAAATAAAAGGCACAATCTTTGCTTTGAAGGCTCTCAAAGTGCAAAGTGGGACATGTTGCTTTCATTAAGCAATTACAAGGCTGGGAGGAAAATGCTATCTTGGAGGTGAGCATTGTTGCTATAGGCAGAAAGTCAGAATACATGAGGATGCGAGTAGAACGGAATAGCAAATCAGAGAAAGCGCTTGCATAAGGATACTCCTACAGAGAGCCTTGCTGGCTCAGTAGGAATGGCCCTAACTGGGAAGTATCAATCCTGTGACAATGAGAGGCACTGATGAAACACTATTTAATTGGAAAATCTGCAGTCAAGCAGAACTTTGTGACACTTTGTGACAACACTGCTTAGCTGTGGTCTACACTATCAGTTCTGCTAATGACAGCCATCAGACTCTTGAGATACCTAGTCTCAGGTTACTGGGTACCACAACTCAAGGTCTCATTTTGTATTACACATGATAAGAAGCAAAGAGAGGCTAGCACCAAGGAGGTAGTAGAAGAGAAGCTGGAGAGAAGGGTGAATGGATGGATGGGAAAGATGAGGGGAAGAAGGCATAGAGAACAGGGAGGAGTAAGTAGGAAGAAAAGAGAAGAGGAGCTAATTGCTCTGTGAAGCACCGTCTTGTTATAAGAAGTTAAAAAAAATTGACTGGCATTTCAATGTTTGTGCTATTTTCTGCTATCAAGTATGTCCAGTGGTTGGCAACTTTGGCAACAATTTTGAAATCTGTGTAAAAGAGGGAAAATTGCCCAGATTTGTGACTTTTTATGGTTTTCTTCCTATAACATTTTTGAGGTGAACATAAAGCCTTACAAACCGGCAAACAACACTAGGCTGGACCGAAACTGGCTGATTTTCAAGTTTATTATACCAGGTCAAATAGAAATAAAGCTTGCAATAGCAGCCAACATGTCTGGACTCAGCAGAAATCAAAAGTGTCAGATTTGTTAGGAGGAATAAAATAACCATTGTTTTCAGTTCTTGTATTTTTATATAGCAATTTAAAACAGAGATTCTCCATTTGCTTCAATTTTTTGAATTGTATTATTGCTTTCATAGCAATTATGACCATTTTGTCATTTCTGCTCTGATCTAAATGCATTCTGCATTTGTCAAAACATATTAGAAATGCATTGATACAAATATCCTTCATAAAATGAGATAGCTTGATAATTACATAGATAGATGATAGATACATAGAGATAGATAGTAGATATACTTTAACTGATAAGCATAAATAACATCTAATGAGGATTTCTTTAAAAATCTACCTCTTGAACCAAACATTATAAGTATTCATTTCTATTGCATTCACTCCAAAATTATCCTTTATGAACTTGCCATGAGATAAAGCAAGCTATGTTCTTCTTAAAATATTTTAGTTTGAATACAAAAGTAATGGTTTTCACTATGGCACCAGCATTCTCTCTTTTGCTTCTTATCATCTACTAAGACTATTGTCTTAGTCATAGCACACCAAAGCCCTCCTCATCCCTCCTGCTCCATTTAACCAGTTTCCTTCCTTCTCCGTATAGTCCCTCTTTGACATCATGTGAATACAGATAAAAAGAGATGTAGATACAGAGATAGGTGGTGTAAATATAGAGATTTAGGCTGTAGATAGCTATAGAAATAGATAAGATATAGACATAGAGGATACAGATAGGTACGGGTTATAGGATGTAAATAGATACAGATAATGAAATAGAGGTTCTATATAAGCATAGATATGATGTAGCTAGATCCACATAAAATGAAATCATGGAACACTTTTTTACCTCCATTGTCTCTTATTTTTACCTTATTCTCCTCCGCTTTGGACACTTTCTTCCCCATATAGTTCATCTTCTATTACATCCATATGAATTTGTGAATATATGCATAGACTCTCCATATAAGATACAACATGTTGTATTTATCTATTTTAGTCTGGTTTATTTCATTTGATTTAATTAATGATCTCCAGTTCATCCATTTTCCCTCAAATGGCATAATTTTACATTTCACTCTAGAAGGTATAATTATTTCTTAACAATTTTTATTAGAAATCATACGGTGTGTTCTGTCAGTCCATGTGATGGTTACTTAGCTGAAAACATTCATCTTTCCAGATTAGAAATATTGATTCTCAGACTGTGACTGGCTGCTTGCAGGTGAGGCAGCAGCTTTCCATGACAGCTCTAGTCTGGAATATAACAGACCTGGTGAGTTTCCTTCCCACGTAGCTCACAGTCACCTTCTAGTTGATAGTTAATACAAGACTTATCTACTTAGAAGTTAAACTAACCATGTGGTTTGTGTCAGGCCCGAGGATGACTTGAAAGGATAGACAGGAAAGAAACAGGAAATGCACCATCATTTCAGAAAGACTTCCTAGCACAACCTGCCATGAATAATAATTGATAGGAATGAGGCATCTATCTGAATATTGCAGTTGTATGGAGGATACTTTCTAGAGCTTTCTACAGAACCACAAATTCTTGATAGCTCATATCATCATGGTCTTCATGACTTAGCATTCCCCAAGCCAGCATACAGTCTTGTAAGATGTTTTAAATACATACATAACATTTATATTCAAGCAAGTTTAGGGAATATATTTCTTCTGTCTCACGCTTCTCTCTTCGATGGCTTATGAAAGTCTCCAAGATGCTGGTGTGCCCCCCTCTTAGCTTTAGTACAAGACTGTCATTGAACATACCCAAGCTTGTTAGACCAACTTGCATTGACCTATTGATACTTTTTCAGAAAAAAAAATAACCATTTCAATAAAATGGATTTTGGAAAGAGGTATTAGTTCTATCATTATATTCCTTATCACAAATTTTAAATGTGTTATAATTTGATACTGATTCTATAATCATTAATCATGCAATGCAAATTTTTAAGAATATATCTGAGATTCTGAATGTAGGCTTGAGTTTTCATAGGAATTCCTTCCATGTCCTTTCGTTGGGGGGAGGATAGTGTCTTATAAATGCTTCAGAACCTATAGCATTATTACACTGCCATTTCTTCTAAGTCAAATTTCTGATGCATGGGAGAGGAAGCTCATGTTGTTGTTGCTATTGTAGGAACACACTTCCACACATGTAATTCTGACACTTAGAAAATTAAGGCAAAAGGAAAGACAGTCAAAGCCGGCCTACGTTACACAGTGATTTCAAAACCTGCCAAGTCTACATTATGAGACGCTGTCCCAAAGTAAATAAATATATATATATATATATATATATGTATATATATATATATATATGATAAATAAATACCTAATTACAACAAAAACAGAGACAATGAGTAGAGACTAGGTCTGCTGGTGTTAGAAAGACACCTAGATGAACGTGTCAAGTTCTGTAGTACTTTGCAGTCTGATGACCATTGAAGCGGTAAAGAGGCCCTCAGTAAGAAAGGCCTCAATATGCTCACTCACCAATTGCGTTTCACTCTGTGAGAACCGAGAGCACCACAGAGAAGATTGCATGCACGCGGCAGGACTTCTTCCCAGGGCTAAAGGAAACATTAAGGGGATCTCTTCTACTTTGCTTGTCATGGTTCCACGTGTCACAGAAAGAGATGAACCCTAAGACGCTTTCAGATAAATGGGATTCACCCCCTACTACAATAATTTGAAGCCCTCTAAACTTCCCTTTGTTATGAAGAGAAAAAAAAAATAGTGATTTCCCAAGTTTTCTTAGAAGTAATGCCATTCTTGAGTTTCTATGTTACTAAAAAATAAAGTGTTGCCATAAGTTACTTGGAAATAGAATGAACATTTAATTCTTTATGAATCACATAGAATAAATGTCACAGAAAATTTTTAAAAGATAGCATACATTTAGCTCATTGCTTTCTAATCATCCAATTTGCTCAATTACCAGCTGCCGGTGCCTGCCACCAACAAGACTTCCATCATCTTAGAAGAGGAAAACTGCCTCTTTTTGAATTTAAGAAATTCCATTTTGATTTTTCAAAGGGAGGGAAGATGGCATGTACAAAGTCAAAACAATCTAGCAGCTTAGATGCGTGGAGGCCGGTAGAATTGCCGTTTAAAATCTTGACATAGAGAATAAAAACAAATCTTCCTGGAAGGTAGATCAAAAGCCAGAGCGTGACGGGAGAGTCTCTGGGCAGTAAATCACTGTGCACCTAGTGTGAAATTGGGAAGGATTCTTCTATTCTCACTCTAACTTCTGCAGAAAATGGTCAGCTAAGTGGGGCTAAATGGATTGGATCTGTTCACTCAACTTGTAAACCTTTCAGGATCAAGTTCAATGGGAAGCATCTGGCAGATCATGCTAATAATTGAAACAGTAGATTTTATCTTTGTATTATTTTGTCTACAGTTTGTACCACCTACGAGCAATATTTAAATCCTTTTACTGAGTTGTGTTCCTTCTAAATCCCACTGAGCCACCAATCAGGGTTGTATCAATTATTGCTTGACTTTTACAACAACCAAAGCAAAGTTATTGACAATTTTCTGCCCTGATGATTAGTTCTAGAAAAAAGCTTAGCCTGGGGTTTCATGTCCCTCTCCTGCATGTAAGGACCTAAGTCCACACTTGTAACTTTAAGAATCATTTTTCTGAACCAAAGATCACTCACCCTGTAGAATCCTCAGATCCACAAAGCCTATATCTATCTCTTCTCCCTTTCTCTTCGTTCCCTCTATCATGTAGCCAAATTTTTTCATTTAGTTTTTCAGGTAGTGAGATGACTGACAGCTTCCTTGTTTCAGGAAACAATACTACTTGTGATGTTACAGTTAGTTTCAAACTGTAAAATACTTTTTTCTATAAAAACTAATTTTAAAATAAATCTTCCCAAGTTTGATATATTTTAGGAAAGATTTGAACTCTATTCTTTCATTTATTTCATATGATTCATTCATTATTGGTGTCATTGCATGGTCCTTTGTCTGGACAGAGACAAAAAAAAAAGTACTTGAATAAGGAAATACCTTGCAACCCATTTGCTGACTAATTCTGCGTATTCTTCATTTTGGGTAGTCAAAGTTCTTAGAATAAAATTCTCTATATCTAACTTTAGGTTCTAGAGATGGCAAAGTGGTTAAAGGCGCTTGCACTGTAAGCCTGTGAATCAGAATTCAAATCCCCAACATCCATGGAAAGCAGAACCCAAAGTAGTGCCGAAATCTATTATCACAGCAAGCATATGACAATGGGAAGTGGAGTCAGGAAAATACTGAGCTCATGGGTCAGCTATCTATCCTTCCTAGTAGCAGAAATGTCAACAAGAAAGAGAAAACAGACAGAGAGGACAACATGTGCAGTGGCATTAATGCCCATGAATACACAAGCAACCACACATACACACAGAGACAACATAAATAGCAGTAACAATAATTTGATTATTTTAAAATAATTCCCACTGTATAACCTCATTTGACATATAGCCATTTTAAGCACATTATCTCATTTAAAACACTTTCTTATGCTTAAATTCAATATATACTTTGTTATCAAAACATAAGCTAATAAGTAAATCAAGATGTTAATGAAAGTGTTAAAGTTCAATGCACCTATGTTTTACAAGTATAATAGCCTCTTTATTCTCAAGAATTAATCACTTGAATATCAGTTGAATATGCCCTGGAAGGAAGGAAATAAAACTAATTTTCTAAGCTCTCTGTTGGAAGAAAATGCTAATTTTAGATCTGATTCCACTTAATTGTAGCAAGCTAAAAATTTACAAAGTATAAAAATTAATTCAGTTTTTTTTTCAGTTCTCCATACATGAGCATTCTTTCAAGAACTATTTTGCTTTAATCTGTTTGGGAAGATAAACACTTAGACACATATCTGTTCTATTCCATCTCCAGCTTTTTTCCACCACCCTGGCATATCACCCTATTCACTGTACTTTATTTGAAAAGTATTCAATGAATTCTACTGTCCATCAGGATTTGTCATAAGTATTACAGAGTCATGAGTGAAAAAAACTGTTTCAGAATTAATTTTTTAAATCACAAACAAAAACACATAATGAAGATGAACAAATACCTAGTATTAGATGAAGGTAAAAGTAGGAACGAGAATTTTTGGGTGAAAAAAATCTGCTAAATCATGTTTTAAAACATAGTGTTCTTACTTATTTTATAAAAAACAAACAGAGGGAGACAGGGAGAAAGTGTGTGTGTGTGTGTGTGTGTGTGTGTGTGTGTGTGTGAGAAAAGAGAGAGAGAGAGAGAGAGAGAGAGAGAAGGAATGGATGTGCCAGTGCTTCTTGCCATTGTAAAAGAATTTCAGATAATTTGTGAGTATGACTTTATGTTGATAATAGGAAGCTAACCCAGTTCAGAAGGTTTTGCAAGCAAGTCCCTTTAATCACTAAGCAATCTTCACAGGCCCTTCTGTTAAATCATTTAATGTGAGAACTGGCAGGTGTCTAAAAAATAAAATGTGCTACCTGAAGTTATTAGTTTATTAGTTTTAATAAATTTTGATGTGGCTGACTTTGGTAAAATAGGCTTAAATATGAAAATAATAATTATTATAAAATATTTTATTGTAGTTATTAGAGGGGGAGAGAAGGGGTGCTATTAAGCCTCTTCCTACTGAGAAGGAATTCCTGATACATGTGCCACTTTGTGTGTCTGATTTTTACCTGGGTGTTGCCTAACCAAATCGAGGCCACAAGCTTTGCAAGCAAGTGCCTTTAACCATTGAGCCATTTCTCCAGCCCACAAATTGTAATTTTATATAAGATTATTACATAAGGTTATTTCCAAAATTTCAGAGAAATGTCAATCAAATGAAACCCTTTCTAGACAGGAACACTCTGTTTCCACGATTGCTTCTTCACATCTCACTACTATTCTTCTGCCTTTCAAAATATGCAGAGGAGAATAACAACTAGTAATTTGCCAAAATCAAGAAGGTATTTTGCCTGCAAATATCACAAATTTTGAGTATATAAGTGACCTGCCTCTACATCATTCCAAGATAGCAAAGCAACCAGGGTAAATACTTTAAATCTGCCTCATTACTCATTACAAACCAAGTCAAGTAGAATATTTCATGTAGTTTACTTAGGACTACTATAATTATTGAGCTTGGTAAGGTTCACATTCAAATTATAAAAGAAAACATTTCTTTAAATGACTCAAAATCTGCATAAGAACTTCTGACCAATAGAAGCAACATCTCACAGCTTCTGGGCTATCTTCTGGATACAAGAGAATGTAGGCCCATGTCAAAGCCATCTTCTCCTAAAGACCACTTCCTACCTAGATATAGAAGGATGACACAAAGATCTTCTTGGATCTGTTTCCCTTTTTGCTTCAAGTGTGTAAAATACCAGAACAGGAAATGCCTTGATGTCATTGTGGGAAGAAGGAATTTCAAGCACCATGTACTCTCTCATGAGCAAGTGGACTTCTGGAATGGATGATGATACATTTCCATAGCAGCACACATTAGTTTTAATTGGGGACTAGGATTTGGGTATATCTGTATTCATAATGCTGGTGAGGTAAGAAAGTTTACCTCCGGTCCTCAAGGACTACTGTCCCTTCGTGATGTTAAGTGCATTCAATCTAAGCACTTGTTTTAAAAAGATGAACACACCATAGAATAATGCTACTCTCTCTTGTGGCTAGAGAAGCCTCTCTTTTTCAGATGGCAATGACCACTGGGATAACTCAAAAGAAACTATAGTGCTAAGAATAAATGACAGTGGAGTGTTCAGCTCTGGGACATCTCTATCACTCTTCCAGAGGCTCAGGATCAATTGCAGAAGAGGTGATGGCAAGATTATAAGAGCCAAAGGAAGGGTAGGACTGCTTACAATGCAAACTTCCAGAAACAAAATGGCCTTCATATTCATGACTTCACAGTGCCTGACACTACCTACACATACATGATGGGAGGAAAAAATGATGACACTGAAACAAATCAGAGACTAATTGAGAGGCAGAAGAGAACTGTGGGAGGGTGGGGAGGGAATCATAATGGTGTATGTCTATAGTTATGGAAGCTATCAATAAAAAGGTTTTTTTAAGTTCCCATATTTTTAGAATCCCGTCATTCTTCAAAATTCAGTCTCATCTGAGACTAAAGATAATCTCTGATTGGAAAATCAAGACACAAGTTACACACTTCCAGTACATGATAGCACAAAGTAAATGTTCCCATTCCAAAAAGGAGAAAAGGGTACATACCCAAGAAAGATGGGACCGATGTAAGTCAGAAAACTGGCAGGACAAATGTTAATCTTACAGCTCCATTTCTGGTATCAAGGACATATGATGAAACCGTAAGTATTCCAAAAGATTGGGGAACTCAGCCTCGCCAGCTATGTGGAGTATAGCCTTTCTCTTGGACAGGATTCACCCCAGACCAGCAGCTTTCTTTGACTGTGATCCTGAAGTCCTGACATCTCCAAAGTTATGGATATCCACTGCAACCTAACATTTCATCCTTATTGTTTTACACAATTCCCTCCCAGGGCCTCCTTGGAGGGACTGGCCAACCTCAAAAGCTCCCCAGAATTGACATGCACTGCATAACACTATTTCCCATATCTTTATGCTTCCAACCAGGTGGGTGTGGCCACCAAAACTTTAAGTGTGGGTTAAGCCCAAATTTGATCCAGAGGAGATTCCTTCTATATTCTGACTTTAAGCCCACTCATTCCAAAGCATTAGGACTCTTCCTATTGTCACAGTGCAGTCCCCTTACCTTTAAATTCAACCTTGCTCAAGTTGTAAGGACACATTAGCAAAACACAGCCAGCCTCTTTGCCAGAATCTTATAGAATACCTGTAGCCCATTTCTTGACAGTTCTTTCTTTCCCCTTTGAACCGCAGAAGACAAGCCATTATATTTCACATTCCTTTCTGCACTTTGATATTTCAAACTCTTATCAGAATGCTGCTTAGTGCTCTGTTTATGACATTGTAAAGCTTTTCTAGGCCAACATCCCAGACCTGTGTATATTCCTCCAACATACCAGTTCTAAAAGACTAGAAACCACATGATCAGGTTCATCAAAGCAAGAGCTCCCCTTCTCAGCACCAATTTTCTATAGCCATTACCTTCTGTTGTGTTGGACAAAACACTAGAACAGAAGAAGCTTGTGGAAGGAGAGGGTTCATTTCTGGCTTACGATCTTGAAGGGAAACTTCAGCATGGTGTGGAAAGCATCCAGATGCCCATTATACATCCAGATGATGCATCTTAATATCAAAACAGAGGAGGTAGAGAGAGTAAGTTCAATGCAGCAAGCGGTGCTATGGAATCATAACTCAGGGTTCACCCCCAGTGATCCACCTCTTCAACAAAGCTCTGCCTCTCTAAAGCTCCAACAGGTAGACTGAAATATGATGATTAACCACAAATACACAAGGCTATGAGGGACACACTATGTTAAAAAAAACACTCTATTTTGTTTAATCTTACTTTTAGACATAATTATTTCAAAATGTGAAAAAATGGCTATAGTATTTTATGAATATGCTTGAATGTATTTGGGTCATTTGCTGAGTTAATGACAGCATTAGCATGAAAAGCATGTCATTCAACATGTCACTCCTAACCAGGTGTCAGGTGCAGGTTTTGACCCATCACACTTCTAGCGCTCAGGAGACTGGAAAATTGCTAACTACTCAATTATAAGGCTGGAATTCTATATGATACCCCTTAAAACACATTCCTTTCCTTGTGAATGAATGAATCAGGAAAAAATCTTACTTGAATTCTCTTAGTCTTCCCTCTTTTTCTTGCCCTAATTCAGAACAGTTTCGTGTATTTTTCTGAAAATAATATTGGAAAAATCTTTCAAGACAGATTTTTTCCCTTTATTAAAAAAATTATTAAATACTTGTTGTGGTCATTGCACATGAAGTATGTAATGGGTTTATTTATAGCCATCAAATGGAGACATGAGTGTGATGGAGAATTCTTCACGCAAACAGGGAAGAAATAGGAGCTCCAATATGGAACGTTTATCCTGTGGTGATACTGCGGTGATCTAATCAGAGAATAAACACACATTGCTTTTTCCTCTCAAAGGCTTGTGACCCAAATGCCTGCTAAAGTAACTCATGGAGGACAAAATGTATTTTCTACAGTCCTATGGATTTTATCTACTTTGAAGTTATCTCATTGAAAACAGGACACAGTTCCCCGGATTTCCTCATAATGTATTTCAAAATTTTATTAAGACTAAAATTTCTATGTGAATTTAAGCCTGCACATTTATTCTCCTTCTTAAAAGCTTTCATTTTGCCATTTGATGAATATTGGACACGAGTGGATTATCTGGATAAAGAGCATTAGTTAAGGCTTGCACCAGTCAAGAGAGTAAAGCCACCAGGGGCTTGAAAGGAGTGCCTTACAATAAAAATAGGTCTAATCTCCTCCAAGCATTGACTTTCAAGAAAGAGAATTTTCTCAAGGCCAATGTTTTTAATCATCTATATCTGTACCAAGATTGAAAGTAATGCTTGCGATAAGGGAAGCCGGCTGTGTGGGGGAAGAAGTGGGGAGCACTCGATGATCGGATTCCAGAAGAATGCGAGAGGCTACAGAGGAGGGGGAAATGAAGAAGTCTCTTGGATCCCCGAACTCTAAGGCTGCCACCCAAATACATTCCTGCCAGAAGTGAAAATGCACCATTTGGATGGGAACAAGTTATTAGCTAGAGGAGGGAACTCACTGCAGATGTAAGATGGTGCTTTAACAGTCCCAGAGTTTCCATTTTTCATGCCAAAGAGGATCAGGGCCAGCTACAAAACAGGTGGCATTATGCTAGCGAGGCTTTGTCGGCAGAAAAGAGAATGGGATATATGTTTTATCTGAGATGATAGGGCAGCAGTAAAAGCAGATAAGGTTATCTCAAAATGAGAAGGGAAATGTCCCCAGTCACAAATTGTTGGAGCCTGGACTTTAGGCAGCAGTGGCTGGCACCTGTATTTTCACACTTTCTTTTCTCTTGGAAGCAGTAAGAAGTACTTCTTGAGTGCCTGCCTTTGGGGAGAGGAGAAAGGGTTGTTTTGTTTGGTGCTATGCCATTTATAAAGCAGAAGAAAGTAAAAGAAGCAAATGCCTCTGTAATTATTTCAGACATATTTCCTCATGTTTGTGGAATTTTCAAAATGATTTCCTGAAGTGTCTCCACAAAAGTAGTTTTCACTGAGAAAGAGAAAATACATAGCTGAAATCATTTCAGATAGTGATGTGATTTGCCTTTGAAACTATTGAGAAATAGGCTACAGGCCCTGGGGCGACGTTGATTCCAAACTCGGCCTTTGTTACCAGGTGGGAAAAGCAATCTGGTGGCCACCACTTATGCCCAAAGTGTGAACTGAGCTTTCAGAAAGAATTTGTTTAAGGACTTAGTAGGGTGTATCTGTGCGCAAAAATAATGTTCCCCTTACTGCCTTGGGTGGGCAGTAATTCTTGAATGAGGTCTCAATGGGGCCAAGGGAAACCACTCAAGAAGTCAGCAGTCTGAAGTTCTCTCCACAGATTTTATGAAATGCTTACTGTACAGTCAACTGCATTACTAGCCGGAATGTAATGACGACTATATCAAGCCCTGAGAACAGTTATAAAAATTGGTTTCCACACATTTATCCTCTTTACGTCTAGTGAATTCCCAGTTACCCTTTGAAATCTTGCTCAGTTTTGTTTATTTCAGGGAAGACTTTCTTGTTCCCCATAGGATGAGTCCAGAGTGCTGACAACCTGGATGACTAGAAAACTAATGTTATCTCTTTGCCCTCAAGCCTGAACTCTAGGTCCTATGATCATGTAGACGGTCTCTTTCTCTAAATTTATGCCTAGTATCTAGCATACTGGTAAACACAGTGGACTTTGTGGACCAAATCAGGTCTGTCCTGTGTATTAAACTTGCTTGTAATGCAAAAGTGCAAAACCAAAATGGAAAAAAATATAGAAAAAGAAATAGAAAGAAAATATGTAACATGTAAACAAATGAGTGTGGCTATATTTTAGTAAAAGCCTATTTGTAAAATATATGGTGGACCGGGTTTTCGCTGCATTCTTCAGTCTCTAGGGTCTGGTTTGGCATAAAGCCGAAGAACACAATACTTCTTCAGTGAGACAGTGTGCCAAAATTACAGGCTGAGCTGCTCTGTGAGCTCGGAGATGTTGTTGAGAGCTATTTCGTGATTGGATAATTTGTTGATTTCATGTGATGAGGGGGTGAGCGATAAGGAGTAGCCATTACCTTCTTGTAGTCAGCTTTCTCATCACTGCACAGAAGGAGCTTGTGGACAGAAAGGGTTGATTTTGGCTTATGTGGGGAAGGTCCATGATGGCAGGAAAACGATGGCATGAGCAGAGGGTAGACATCACCTCTGTCATGGCATGCCAAACACTGACAAGGGAAAGCTGGCTATGACCCCCATAAGCCTGCCCCCAAAAACACACCTCCAACCAAGGTGACAAATTCCAAAACTGTAATCAGATGGGGGTCAAGTAGTCAAAACACATTAAGTTTATAGTGGGCACCTGAATCAAGCCACTAAATTCTCATTTCTGAGAAAAAAACACATTACTAGAACAGCTTATGGGTTTATTGAAAAAGTATCCAGGGGAAGCTTCATTGTGGTGGGGAAAGAAAGGCATGAACAGACAACAGTGCCTTGCAAATTGAGACATCAACTTGGGGGAGGAACATAATGGATGGTTAGTTGCTAAAATCCCCAAGGCTCATTCCCTAGTGACATAGATCCTCATGTAGGGCTCTCCTAGCAAGGGCTTAAATAGCTAAGGACCAAGTATGGGGCTTAATCACAAACACATGAGGATATGAGGGACATTTTAGACTCACACCACCAGAGGACAAGGCAAAATTTCTGGCTGGAGTAATTAACTTTAAAGAAAAGACCTTAATGTAAAAACAGAAGAATTTGGTATGGTTAGCAAGAATAGTGAGCAGAAAGTGAGGGACATTTGTAACCAACATCACATGAGAAATCTCTTATATATTCTTTGATAATGCATATGAAACTTGATGGGCAATTCCAGCATCTTGAAGACTTATGAAAATTCTGATTTGGGTATCACCCTTGGCTTTTATGATTATGGGGTGCAGCTAAAGAATTTGTTTACAACCTCTCAGATATTGCAGAAGTTACTGGTCTGGGACACACGCTTTGAGGTCAGCTGCACTAGTGTGCCATGGTGAGTTTGTATTTGGATGTCATCAGTATTGGAAGTAAATTAAATTGATAGAAAGCAGAGGACAGAACTTCACATACCCAAAATGTAGTATTATATGCATCATCCCACGAGCAAATTATTGAGTCTTTTAAGATTAGAATCACATGCTTTTTGTTCATTCCCTGCCAGGTTGCCTCCTGTTTTGGAGTCCTGGAGTCCTCCCCATCCTCATCACAATTTTATCATCAATAATGTGTCCTTAAACCTCCTGGTTTAGTGCCAAATTCATCTCTTTCAGTCCTACCACATCCATCTACATAACATTTCTCTGTCTCTGTGACCCCATGTAAATGAATCTCTCAAAGTTAATCCACATACTGACTTTCAATATGTAGCTTTCTTTCTCCTGGGTCCAGTATTGAAGGCCCATGCATGCTCAGACTCTTTCGTTCTTGACTAGAAAAAATCAAAAAGGAAAAATGTTAGGGAAAAAGCCTCTTTCCAGGGAAACTTAGGCTTCAAATCTCTGAAATGGCAAGCTATAAGGTTAAATTTTGAGGGAGGAATTTCTTGCAGTCTTTCTGCTATTAAAATCAGAGATTTCACTTTCTCAGGGTTTCCTTGCTGCTCTGCTTTGCTGCTTGTAGCATTTCTCTCCTACTCTCCTTATTATCATAGGTACATCTTTAGTATTAACAATCATATTGTAAACATTAGTCACTGAATGGTATAGCATTATATGTGTGTGCGTGTGTGCGTTTCTTTATTTCATCTTCCTCGAGTGCTGACATAGGTCTTTGTATATCCATTTCAGAGAAATTCATATAAACTACTAATTAGCTTGTTAAAGAACAAAAGAACTAGCTCATTTGCTTAGTCTTTGCATGTGTATGTGTGTGTGGTGTGGTGCGTAAGCATGTGTGTTTATATGTGTGTGAGCCCTCGTGTGTGATGGTGCTCATGCATGTATATGTGTAGGCAGAAGGAAGACATTGGGTGTTCTCTGTTTCTCTTTCCCTTATTAATTTTATCTCTGTGTGTGAGAGAGAGGGGGGAGAGAAAGAGAGAATGGGAGGCACATGTGTGTCATAGCAAGTGTGCAGTGGTCAGAATATAACTTCAAGTGTTGGCTCCAGCTTTCCCCCATGTTTGAGGAAAGGTCTATTATAGTTCACTGAAGCAAGCATCAGGCTGGCTGGCCCCTGGGCCTCTAGGGTTCTCCTGTCTCCACCTCCCTTCTCCCTAAAGGAGGTCTGGGATTACATATGCTCTCTACTGTGTCCATTTATGTATGGATTCCAGAGATCTAAACTCAAGACCCTCATGCTTGCACAGCAAGCACTTTCCCATTGAGCCATGTCCCCAGCCCTCTACCTTATTTTTCCAAAGGATCTCTCATTGCCCCTAGAGCTTACTGATTAGGCTATACCAGTTAGTCAAAAGCTTTGAAGATGTACTGTCTCGCTTCCCACACACAGGGACTATAAGCCAGGTGTCACCATGCCTGGCACAGCAAGCACTTTACCCATGGAACTACATACCATGCCATCAAATCAAAGTGTTCATAGGCAAATTTCATAGTCAGCCACACACCACTGAGATGACCCTCCAAACCAGGCACAGGTAAGGGAGGAAAGGAAGTTCCATAATAGAGAAAGAGGCTGGCCCCCTTTCACAGCTCCAAGCAGAGACAGAAAACCTATCACCAACACCACACACACGATAGCAAACAGGCAGGTGGGTCAAGGAGAGTATCTCTTCCCCTTTATATAGCCTTAAGGTGGGGTGTTGCAATTCTTTCCTAGAATTAATGGCTTCCTAAGTCTCTGGAATTTCCTTTCTGCACTTCCCACACTGGAAGGGATGTTAATTTCCAACTTCCTTGAGCTTCCTTACATTCTGCTCCCTACTGAGAGGGCTGCCCTCCTATAAACATCCTCAGAGACTCACCCAAGATAATTGGGAAGATAAAGTTGACAACAAAACCTAACCATCACAGCAGCATACAGAGAATGGACCTGTGAACTAACAGGCCAGAGCCCCTCCTTATGCCCTCACAAAACTCCAGATATCCTTTCTTCTTTTTGCAGGACTCAAAGAAAAATGCCCAGGTGCTGGATTTTTAAAGACTTTGCTATTTTTTATATTTATGTTGTAGTCAGCTCCACATTGCTAGAATGAACTTCCAAATCCATGCAGTTTCTGGATGGAATGGGATTTAAATCAGGATTACAGATCCAGGGGAAGTTCTATAATAAGAAGGGACTGACTCCCTTTCACAGATCCAAGCACACACAAGCCAGCAAACACCAAAGCAACAAGCAGCAGGGGCCCAGGCAGAACTCAAAAACCCCCATGCATACCTTTGGGAAGTAAACAAGATCCACACCCAGTGACACCTCCTGTAGCCAGGCAGCTGGAGATTAACTTTAATAAAACACTTGAGTTTGTTGGGAGGGGGGAGCAAACTACCACAGCATGTATCTCTCTCTCATATATATATATATATATATATATATGTCACAACACAATTAGCAAATATTTAGATGTATGCATACATTTGAAATCTCTCAGGACCCTGATCCATTCATTGAATAATGGGGTATTATAGATATGGAGTTCCACTGGAAAGTCTTCTCTTGTGGTTTACTTCTAAGGAAGAACCTCATTGAACTTGTCACTACTTTCACAACATCACAATCTGACAGCTTGCTGAAACAAGAATCCTTTCCTTAGCATTGTTTATGGAGTGGGAATGAGAGAGAGAGAGAGAAAGAGAGAGAGAAAGAGAGAGAGAGAGAAACTCAGTTCAATTTGAAGAGACTTGATGTATACCTCTAAGTAGGAAGGCCAGTTAGGCACAAGGACAGCTATAAACAATGCATGCATAATAATCTTAAGAGTTTTTAGCATCCCTGTCTTCTCCAACTTGTGCTAATAATCATGTAAGAAAACCCCAGGCATTAAAAACCCTTCCTCTATGGAAATATTAAGCAGAAAAGATTACTACTTGTTGAGTGTTTCTTATACTTAAGGAAACTCTTGTAATTTAGTCTGGCAACATGTTACAAAATGCATTTTATATCATTTTATAATAAAGCATTTAAGATCTGGTAGGTGATCTTCTAGAGTCTCTCCTTGCCTTAGTGACTCTGAAATCCCACTGTTGCGTCTGGCATAAATCCAGGATAAATGTAGATTAAATCACTGAGATGGAAGAGTGCTTTCCTGAATCTTGGGTAGACTTTATGTAGGGAAGAAATGGGCTAAGTGATAGACTTCTTGCCCATCATTTGTGAGACCTTTGAAGATTATGGAGGGAATGAGGGCAGAAGGGAAAAGGAGAGAAAGAAAAAGAGAATGACAAAGAGATAAAACAAGAAAATCTTTATTGTTACTTGTTTATGGTAATTATTTGTTATAGCATTAAAGGAGCCTCAACTATTTAAACTAGTATGAGCATTCACTCCTGAACTCTGCAACATTAAAGATTTTTGTTGGCTCTACAATATATGTTCTCTCCAGTGTGAAAAAAATATCTGAATTCAGAGAAAAAAGTAAAAGTAAAAAATAAGAAGAAAAGAGACCACAAAAATTATTTTGACGAGAGAATGATTAATTTATGCAGTCAAATGCCAAGGTGATAATTTTTTAAATGAAAGCTCATTAATGAGAAAACCCATGGTGCCAATGACTTGAAACAATATTGTGTGATATGAGTCCTAAGAGGTTGGAATAATTTTATCACAATGTGTACCGGACAAGTTTCTTATTTTAAAAACATGAGGAAGAAGCATAGCAATATTCCAGAACAGAGTACAATAATAAGGATGGAAACTTTGTGTGAGAAAAGAGGCTTGAACATTTGTCATCAGAAAAAAGTGAAAGGAAAATCACTTAAATTACACTTTTCCATAAAAGTACACAGTATAAGCTTGCAAAGAATGAAAAAAAAATGTGAGGAAGCTAAGGTGGAGAGTCTTAAGTATCAATGCTGAATGTCAGGATACAAACAACTGTAGTTAAAAATATCATGAAGAATTTGGTGGGTACCATTGATGGAGCATAAGACAAATATCTTATCACCAATAAGAAATCCTTGATAATTTTTGTGTGAAAATCCATAAACCTGAAGAGACAAGAACAAGTAAGACCATATATTAACAGTTGGCCTGTCTATTCTGCTTCTTTCACCATGGTTCTACTAATATGCATATGTGTGTTCATAAGTCTGAACACACACTAGCACACATGAGTGCACACACACATATACCCCAGCTTATTGAGCTAGGAGATAAAGTATGCACAATTGGTAGCTTCCCTGGGCTACATAAAACTTCTCACAAAAGGTAGACAATGGTTTTTAAGTTTCTCATTGAACTCAGATAACAGTAAAAACAAGACTATCAAATTAAATTTGAGCATACATACATTACTTCACAAAAAAATGAAAGTTATTCTTTAAGCTTCTTAGTGTTTTCCCCAACTGGGTTTTAAAAAAAAAAAAGGCTCCTTTGCGTCAACTGCAACAGGTATTTTAGCAGGAGGATTTAGCATGGCAACAAATGTACTTTCTGGTGGGTATAAACAGCCAGACATCTCAACACCATGTCTCAGATTCACTGCCAAATGGTACTGATAACTAGCCTCTTACAGAGCAGTTCTATTTGTAAGTAACATCATTGGGGAAAAATATTTCTAAATGATTAAATGTTTAACTGGCTTCAATTCTGATGTTCATCTTAAAGATGATCGTTGAAATGTAAACTTTCCAAAGTGGGAATCAGATTAGAAGTTTTAAAATTCTAACTACCCTGGTATATATGGTCTCAATTAAACCAACTGGAACCCATAGATTATAAATTGAGTAAATGCAAAGAAGCATGGATACAATTACACAAACCATGCTATATATACTGAAGGATTTTTAAAGATCACAGGAGATACAACATAAGTTCCAATCCACGGAGATGAATAAGGAATAAAT
>PVHP010004623.1:41838-70395 GCA_004024765.1 Zapus hudsonius | reverse complement strand
ATTGTCTCATGGCTCAGATTTTTAAAGATACTTGAAAGAAAATTGACGAGGCAAACATATTTGCATACTTTAGATAAGCCTATGTTAATAAGGCTGAGTTTTAATTTTTATAAACACAAAACCTCCTTGGATTTTCTTCATGAATAAAAAAACCTTTGGAACAGAAAGGGACTGGCATGAATTTTTGGTGAAAGTTAATATAAGGAAAGTATGACCCATTAGCAGTGTCTGTTACTTGTAGTAATTATGACAGAAATCTTTACAGCAAATGGTTCTGGCATAGTTAATTTTCTTTCAACTATCTTTAAACCTTTGGGCCATGAGACAATTTGTATACAGCTTTGTGATGTCACTGGACCAAAGCCAGTTCCTACTCCAAGGAAACTCACTTAATTTGCAAATGTATTTGTTGCAAAGCCTGTCATTTATCTTGGTCTTTACGATGCCCCATTTGCTGCTGGGTGTGTGCGCACTTTGAGCTGTACTTATTTTGATGGCAATGAGAGATAATGCATTGATCCTTTTAAGTACTGGGCAAACAGATGCAACCTGTCTGTTTATTGCAGTCTCATTGGACGCTATGATGTTGACCCATTCTGTTTCTGGCCTACGTAAAGTCATTACAATAACAAGTAGAACCATTGTAGAGTTCTGTATACACAGAAGAGCAGTTCTCAAAGTGCGTTTTCTGGGCCAGCATGCAAACCTCTTAGAAATGACTGTTTTCCACCCATAAATGCTGCATCTAAACTCCATGCTTCAATGAAGTTTTAGGAGATCCTTTTTTAGGCTCTAGTGCTATTGTTTGAGAATCAGTCACACAGGGCATTTCTATCAAGGAGATAAAAGACGCCTAGAAACCAGTCCCTTGGCAGGTGATCCAATGCAAATGTGAGTTCAAGAATATGACATTAATGACATTTGTATTTTCTTTCATCTCTGTTACCTTCTTGTTTTCCCTTTGGAGTCTACTGTATGAATGATAAAATCAAGGGAATCTTGTAGAAGAAGTAGTGGAGGCTGGGGAATTGGCTTAGCAGTTCAAGACACTTGCTTACAGAGTCGTGTCTGGAGTTTGTTTATAGCAACAAAAGGCCTTGATATGTCCATTCTTCCTGTCTCTCTCTTTGCTAGCAAATAAAAATATTTTTAAAAAATATGTAAGAGGGTTGGGTTGGAGAGATGGCTTAGCAGTTAAGGCACTTGCCCGCAAAGCCTCATGACCTGGATTCAATTCCCTAATACCCATGTAAAGCCAGATTCACAAAGTGGTGTGTGCTCTGGAGTTCATTTGCAGTGGCTTGAGGCTCTGGTGTGCACATTCTCTCTCTCCCTCCTTATCTCTCTCCCTCTCTGTCTCTCTATCTCACTCTGCTTGAAAATTAATAAATAATTTTAAAAATATATCTAAGAGCAGGACAGTGAGGAGGAGGGCTGTGAAATGCTGTCTTCTGGCCATTATGTACATGAACTCACATCAGCTGTGGTTTCCACAGCTCTCAGAGTAACAAACAGCAGCTGATGGTCACTGGCAGAGGAGTCAGGTTCATCAGTGGTGTAGCCACTGGAAGTTGTCATTCCATAGTCGATAACCTTGAACTCATGACCATTCACACAACCCTAATTTGACACAAGGGGTTAAAAAGAGAAAGGCGTGGAAGCAAGATGGGATTAATGGGGAAGAGGAAAAGGAAGAGTAACGAATTGGGGCATAAGATAAAAATACATCATATACATGTATGAAAATATCAAAATGTAAAGATAAAACTTTTAAAAAGTAAATTGCTTCAGAGTTTAACAAGCTTAAAGAGCTTGAATGAGAAAGCTGATATGAGGGAGGATTTTCAGAAAAAAATTACCTGAGTTCTTCATAGTATCTCCAAATTTTACCAATTTAATAATAAATTTTGGGGAGAAAAGCTGTAAAAGACCATCATGCCTGTCGTTCAGAGGAAATGCTTTTAGTTATACAACCAGATTCCCAAAGATTTACAAACCCTGCAATTAAATTAGTAAACATTTAAGTACTACAGTAAGACCCATAATAAATATTTATTGAACTCTACCAAATTATTTGCTATGTCAACACTTAGTGCTGCTATCTGAAAGAGTAATTATCCCCTGGGAGGACCAGTGTGGCTAAACAGCACCATAAAATGGCAAAAGAACACCATCAGAGCACAGAGTAGCCATCAGTTTTGCCAGTGGTGAGTGGGGAATAGCGTGGGAAGAGTGATGAAGGATGAATGAGAAGGTCTGAGCTTGGCTCTAAAGTAGAGAACTCACCCCTCTCTGTATGCTCACACGCACATGCACACTCTCTATTTCAAAGCACTTGCCTTAGTTACATTTGTTGTTGCTGTCACCAAATATCTGAGCAAACACCTGCCTGATTTTCTCATTCTCTGCTTCCAGATTGCTTGACAAGAAGCAAGTTGAGGGAGGAAAGGTTTATTTCAGGTTTCAGCTTGTGGAGATCCAGTCACCATAGATGAGAAGACATGATGGCAGATGGCTCCATGGTGACCTGTGCCAGCCGTGACGTGGGGGAGGGGAGGGGAGGGATGCCACGCCTCGGTGGAGGAGGAAGGAGGGATCAGATAGGAAGTGGGGCTGGCTTGTTAAACATCAAGACATGCCCCCAGGGACCCACTTTTTTTAGTGAGGCTTCACCTCCCAAAGGTTCCACAACTTTCCCAAACAGAGCCACCCATCAGCTGGGGACCAAGAGTTCAAACACAGAAGCCCACAGGGGGACATTTCACACTCAAAACACAACAAGCAGTTTTAGGTACATAATAAAATTGGACAGTTAGAGTTCCTGAGCACTTTCTGACCTCTTCCCCACATCCTGTCTTCATTATCAACGTCTGTTAATAATGTGATTATGAAGTGAGATTGTCCCCTATAGGCTGATGGGCTCTGGGGAAGTGGCGTCCCTGCATCAAGGACCAAATTGCTGATGAAATTTGTGAGATACGTGCAGTTATAGCACTTCTCATCATATATGTCATGTCCGCTAGACTTAGGAGTGGTGAGAGGGATGCCTTTTGTCGCTGACCTTCATGAGAAAGTTTCAAGTCTCTCGTTGTGATGTGTTTGCTCTATTTCTAGTATGCTGACAGGGTTTTCAACGGATGCTGGATTTTGTGAAATGCCTTCTTTTGCATCTGCTAGGATGACAGATTGTTTTGTTCTTGAAAGGTTCGTGCACTGGAAGCTTGGTCCTCAATGTGCCAGTGTAGAGGAGGTACAACTTTAAAAACGGGCCCAATGGAAAGAAGCTAACTAAATTATGATAACTTCACTGTCAAGTAAGATTAATGTTGTCCCCAGGGTGTGAGTCACGTCTCACGTCATTAGAGCAGTATCACTAGAGTTACTTTTAAGGCAAAGCCACCCTACAAACTTGACCCCGTTTCCCTTCCCACTCATGTGCCATATCGTGATACAGCCTGGGGTCCCCCATCAAGATGCCAATGCGATGCTGTTCTGTCTCGCCTATAGAATCATTAACCAAATAAACCTCGTTAGCTATAATTCCCTCGGCCTTGGAATTTTGTTATTGTATCACAAAATGGACTAAAACTGTTATGATTTTTGTTCTTTGTTCTGTTGCTGTGATGGGTTATGTTAGTATGTCAGTTTTGTATACCTAGGATGAATTCATTTGGTCATGGGTATAAGACAGTTTTGTTCCATTTTAAGGAAATAATAAGGGTAAAGATGAAAAGGTAGAATGATCAATGAAGTAGCGAGACTGATTGGTATAGTAAAAGTATAAGAACTCCACAGGGTGGTATTCCACAAACTCTGCAGGAACACTCAGGCTAGGTAAATGTGAAGAAGGTTTAAAAAGGGAGCTGTGAGCTGGGTGTGGTGGTGCATGCCTTTAATCCCAGCACTCGGGAGGCAGAGGTAGGAGGAGCGCCGTGAGTTCGAGGCCAGCCTGAGACTACACAGTGAACTCCAGGTCAGCCTGGGCTCGGGCAAGACCCTACCTTGAAAAACCAAAAAAAAAAAAAAAAAAAAAGGGGGGGGGGAGCTGTGAAATTGGGCATGGTGGCACACATGTAATCCCAACACTTGGGAGGTGTGGGCAGGAGAATCCATTTAAGGTGGTCAGTTTGAAATCCCATCTCAAAAAAAAAAAGTAAACAAATGAATACTAACTTAAAAAGGAGCTATTAGAGTGGACTGGGAACAGTGGAGAGACAGCATCAGGGATACTGAACATGGAGGTTAGGAAGAGCTGGAGCATCCTTGCGAGTGGGTTTGAGAAAGAGAAACATCAGTGACAGAAGTCTAGTGTTGAAGTGACAGGTGTCATCTTTGCTAGGAGAAAGGATTCACTCCTTACAAGGACCCTGAGGGAAGGAGCTGAGTCAAGAAGCATCCCGACCTCTCTTTTCTCCCTCCCTCAGATGTGCCTGTTCTTTAAGAAGCCAAAGTGCAAAGTAGCTGGGATACTGATGAGAACAAATGTGGGCAAGGATAGTGAACAGCTGGGGTAACTGGCAAGCATCAGGCAAAAGAAGTTGATCTTTAAGCACAGAAAAGGAATCACCAGATGTGATCTGTTCAGAAGAATGGAGGAAGTTGTGATGAGACAGAATGAAGATTTGAATTTAAATGATGATTTTTTTCAAGAAATATTTTATACAAGAAATTAAGAGAACTTATGTAAGGAGTTAGGGATGACTTTATCTATATAAAGCCTTAACCTTGGGTGAAGAAAAAGAGAAGGGAGGAGAGGGACTGAGAGAAAGAGAAATACCATGGAGATATTTTCTTTAGAATAGACAAATCATCAAATTATAAAGTTAAAATGTTTAGACAATCTACGGTTACTGGCTGTGTATTACATGAGGGAGAAAATGTGGTGTTTGGCTTTCTGGGCCTGAGTTACCTCACTCAGTATGATCCTTTCCAGATCCATCTATTCAGTGCCAGGGATGGAATACCTTCTAGTGAGTTGTTGGCCGGGGAGGTTCCCAAGGCCCTCAAAACATTACAGACCTTTATCACTGCCCACTGCCCACGGAGGCAATGATCACACAATACACCGCTTATGGGTGGAAGAACATTGAGTTGTTTATTGTCGAAATGCAAAAGAATATATAGAGCTCCTTGGCTCAGGGAGCTGTACACGTGGCAGATACATGATAAGTCTACGATAGGAACCTGTGCAGGAGGCGAGCATGATGTGCAATAGCCAATCAGGACTGTCTCCTGAAACTTGTTTACAAGCCAAGCCCGTAAGCAAGCTGCTAGGCGTCATCCTAAACCCAAGCCAGGGTGTGCCTCAGTGGGGCCCCCAGAGGCCTCTGTCCCCAACAACCTTTGCCTACCAGAATGAGACCCTATTGCTGAAGACCAAATATGCTTGGGCTGCAGGTCACTGAGAAATCAAGCTGGAGCTGAGCTGGAAACCTCCCTGTTAACCAGCTGACAGAAAGCTGGAAAAAGCTATGGCTGCATGCAGCCCTATGGAAGAGAGAAGTTGTCAATGGTGGTGAACAGCAGTGGACCTTGAAAGCCTTAAGACTGGCCCAGCCAGGCCAAATGAGCCAACTGGAGCAATAGTGGCATGTCAGTTATGGGGGAAACCAACTTCTCTCTAACTGGACTGGAGGCCTGCTCTATGGGAGGGAATACATGCCTGGCACTGAAGACCTAGTAAAAGCCCTATAGTGGGGGAGGTCATGAACCCTAGGGGAGTAACGCCTGCTGTTTTCTGGATATATGCATATATTATGCCCACTATATTGCCTTATTAGCCCCTTTTTGAAAAATGAGCATACCCATATAATAATGCTACTTGAACTTTTGGCTAGAGAAGCTTCTCTTTTTCAGATGTCGGTGACAACCGGGATAACTCAAAAGGTACCATAATGCTGAGAAGAAATGACAGTGGAGTGTTCAGCACTGGGACATTTCTATCACATTTCCGAGGCTCAGGGTCTGTTGTGGAAGAAGTGGTGGAAAGATTGTAAGAGTGAAGGGAAGGGTAGGATTGCTTAAAATGCAAACTTCCAGACACAAAATAACCTTGATATTCATTACTTCGCAGTATCTGATAATGCCTACTACATAATGGAAGGAAAAGATGATGACACCGAACAAAACAGAGACTAATTGAGAGGGGGAAGAGATTATGAGGGTGGGTGGGGAAGCCTAATGGTTTGTGCTCTGTAATTATGGAAGCTATCAATAAAAAGTTTTTTAAAAATCATAAGAAAAAAATATTTAGACACAGACTGACTCAGTTAACACAGCACTTGCTTACCACACAAGTGTGAGGACCTAGCTTGGATCCCTACAACCCACATAAATGTTGAGCAGGAGGCAGCAGGATCCCCAGGGGCAAGCTGGTTAGCTATACTAGCTGCAGCTATGACCTCTGTGTTCAGTGAGAGATCCTGTTTCAAGCTGGAACGTGATTGATAAAAAACACCTGAAGTCAACCTCTGACCCACACACATATGAATACTACACACACACATACACAAAAATATTTAGACATGATCTAATCTATTCCAGTGATTTTTTTTTTCCTCTTGGTGGCAGATGTTTGTACTAACACATGGCTTTGGACAGTCCAGCATATGGAAAGGCTTAGCCATGTTTGCTGTCCCACCTGAATTTCATAAATGATGATGTATGTTAATACATTTGTTGAAAGCGGATGACATACCCAACTTTTTTTAAAATCACACCTGAGGAATCTGAGAGAATAAGAGAATCTGAGAGAGAATTCAATAGGTTCAATATGCTAAAACCAATTTAGCTCTGTGGAAAGCAAATCTTCCCCTCCTAACAAATGACATGTAAAATTGGATATTTTTATATTTTACAATGTGATGTGTTCATATAAATACATTCTGGGATAATTAATCCAAGCTAATTAACACATCTATCATTTCATAGTTGCAATTTTAGCAAATCTTTACTGTGTCAAAACTGGTTGTAGGTAACATTTAAATTTTTTGATTTCTTACAGGGTCTTGTTCTAGCCCAGGCTGACCTAGAATTCACTATGTAGTCTCAGGCTGGCTTCAAACTCAGGGCAATCCTCCTACCTCTGCCTCTTGAGTGTTGGGATTAAAGTGAACCGTAGTTACATTTTTAACTCTGAAGATTTTTCATTTATACATGGTCAATGTAAGTTTTACAATATAATTCGAACATCTCATTGCTTTCATGGCTTTGTGCTGGAATTTCACCATTGGACTCAAATATAAAGCAAAATATAAAAATCTTGCAAATAAACTTGCCAAATAATATGGTCACTGTTATCAGTTGTTTTTTCTTGCTGCTATGACCACAGACCTGAGTGAAGCAACTTGAGGAAGGAGAGGTTTATTTTGGCTGAGTTCAGGGTTCAGGCATCATAGTATCAGGGGCGCCATGGCAGCTGGGCAGCTCCATCCATGGTGGCAGAACCTTGCAGTATGGCTTGTCCACATCTTGGCAGATCAAAGGCTCAGGCTGGAACCAGAAGCATGTATCACCTTCAAGGCACACCTCCAGTGACACTTAATGCTAGCTGGGGCACAGTCTCAATGGTTTGTAACCTCCCCAAACAGTGCCACCACATGGAAACCAAGTTCAAAGACATGAGCCTATGGGGGACATTTTACACTCAAACTGCAAATCACCTAAACATACTATGATAGTTAAATAGCTTTTTGCATGACATTCAGAATATTTCAAATACTTGTAAAAATGCAGTAGAAGTTAAACACTTGGATTTTTCCTGCTGGTACATGGTCTGTCACTGCAATTTAACTCTGACTTATACCAGTGGCTCTCCATCCTGCCCCCAGGAGTATTTGGGCACACTGCTGTGTCTTGGGGGTGAGGGGTTCCACTGGCATCTGGAGGGAAGAGGCCATGCATACTGCTCCACATTATATCGTGCACAAGACAGTCCTCAGAATTATCTAACCCCAAATGAAACGGTGCTGAGGTTGGGGCTCCTTCATGTATACTCACTCCCCAATGCATTCCTTTCGTGGAACCCTACAGATCTACAGCGGAGGGTTACATACGCTCCTGTGAGGTTGTAGGTTTTACTGCTGGTCATTCCTTGAGTTGGATGGCCATTTGCTTCTTTACTAGAAACCGGCAAGTTGATGTTCAACAGGGTTAATGAGAGGCTTAAAAGATAACAGTCTCCTTTGTTTCATGTGTGAGAACTTCATTTATGTGTTCCTTGGTCATTTCAGTGGTATGGTGAGCTAATTAATTGTCAATTATAATCAGCAGTTCCAGATATGATTTAGCTGTCAGCTATCAGTAGTGCTCAGACAGTCGAGGACAATATTCTCTACAATATGTACTTCAGTTTTCGAAGACCATCTGTCTCCCTTTTATCTACAACAGGCTCTGCCGACATGTTTGCATGCCTAATGACTTTTTTTAAAGCTTTGTGCTACATTAAAAAAAATACTTCAAAAACATCTTTATTGAGTTACAACTCACAGACCATAAAAATCTAGACATTTAAAGTGTACAAGTCAATGGTTTCTAGTATATTCAGAACTGTGTAACTATTGCTATAAACTGAATTTGAACATTTTTACCACCCCATAAAGAAACCCCACATCCATTTGCAGTCACAGGGCTCCTCTCCTAGAACTAGACAATTTGCTTAAGAATTGTTCATTCATTTATAAAGACAAGCATGCAGTGTTTTGTAACTGGTTTCTTTAGCACCTATTATTATGTCCCAGTGTAGAGCAGTTGGCTTCTTTTCACTGTATTAATCTCTCTAACAATTCCAGCTGCTCTCTCAGCACCAGCATGCTCAGTGTGAGGCATTTCAAACTTGTTCTTGTTAGCAATTTTCTGTAAGTTAGTTTCTTGTTATGACCAAATATTGGACAAGAAGCAAGTTAAGGAAGAATGGCTAATGGCTTCATCATGGTGTGGAGGGCAAGGCAAGCTAGCTTGTTACACAACAGCCAGAGGCCAGAGGCGGGAACAGTAACTGGGGCTGGGCTCATGGTCTGTCCCCCTAGTGACCTACTTCCTCCAACAAGGCTCTATCCACTTCCTAAAGATTCCATAACCTTTCCAAAACAGCACCTCTAGCTGCTGAGTGTTCACACATGTTAGTTAGCCTTGGGCATTTAACATTTAAACCACAAAAGTCCCTCATGTATGTAACCCCAGTGCTGATGGGACTAGAGATGAGTTAATGATTAATCATGCATTGCTAAATTTGATTTTACCATAAACTGTCATTTATAAAATACGAGTAGTTACATGCTATATCACCACATTAAAATTTTTAACTTGCTGTTACAAATCATACAAGAGACCAGTTATTTCCTTTTTGAAGCAGGGGACTGAATCCAGGGTTCTGTGCCCCTAGGCATATTCTCAACCCTGAGCTGCACTCACAATACCAAAAGGACCAGTTTCTAAAAGTAAAAGTGCATGATCCATGATGCAAGTTTGCATCAGCCAGTCTGTGCTGCTGCTGCTGACGCACATGTCCTCTTAGCCTGTCTGAGGTTATTCCAGAGCCCAGCTCTCCAGATACACACACAGTTCAGCTTCCTCTAAAGGTTGGGGCTGTCTAAGGATGGGGGAGGTATAATTTTTTTTCTCAGAGGTTCGTTCACAAGTATGGGACCCATTTAGGAACATCAACAGTGATATTTTAGAGAATATAAAATGATGGAAAGAGGAAATGAAAAAAAAATCATGTTGTTTGCAGCCAAAATGTGAGGATTAGATGTGTATTAGTATTGAACTAATAAGAGAATGACCATAATAATTATTTTGAAAAAATAAAAAAGCACATAAAATATGGAATTCTGTAAGATTGGCTATTTGATAAATTTGTTGAGATGAAAACCAATAAAATCCTGTCTGTATAAGGTTTAGAAATGAACTAATTCCACACTTTCAATTTCCACTAAAATATTTATTTAATTGAGGCTATCTTACAGAAATAAATAAGAGCAGTTTTCTTTAGTACTGGTAAGTATAGATACCTAAATATCTTTTACTTTGTTTTTACAAAATGGAAGCATATTAAATCCCCCCCTGCCCAGAACACAGCAAGGAACACATAAACACACATTTAGAAGAGTGTTCTGTTATTGAATTAGTGCCATGGGCTTCTGAACTGCAGCATGGATGATTCGGTGGAAGAACACTAGATTTGAGGCCAGTGGCCTGGGCTCATCATTTGCTACATGTTACAGGCAAGTTTCTCAGTACTTGAACATTAGTTCTTGATCTCTAAGACAGGATGATATATCTACTTCACAAAATTGTTGAGAAAATTAAGCACAAAAAGACACAGAGAAGCTCTCTATAATATGTAAAGAGCTGGAAAGATAATATGTTTAACTTCATATAAAATAATCTATGCATGTCTCCTCTTCACCTGAAGAATAAGCACCAAAAAACATGTCTTCTTCAGTTAAACTGTCAACTCTAAACCTGGAAGAGGAAAACACACCTTAGCTAAGCACCAAAGCTGTGGAGGAAGGAGCCCAGGGGAGAGTTCTAGTGCAGTATTCTGGCAGTCCTGAGGGTTACTGTAAACTCTGAGGGTCAAAGACGACAAGAGCATCTCTGTTACTCCCAGGCCAGCATACAACACTTACGCTGCCACTCCGTCTGTCGTGGTGTCACAGTCCATCATTCTTCACAGAAGAAGAAACTCAGTTCTACACACTTCAGTTATCTGCTTATGTGAAGACAGCATTCTCTGATGCGTAAGATCAAATACTAGTCCCTAAGTCAGAATGACTGAAATGTAGTAACAAAAGCTCTATCACAAATTTTGATATTAGTGGATAAAATGACTAGCTACACAAGATCATGGGAAAGGGATATAACCCAAGACACCATCACAATGATGAGAAAAACTCTACAATATTCCCATATTATAATGAGACAGAAAAATTGTAAGACTATAATATTTACAGATGTATCAATTGTAAAACATAAAAACTTAAAAATTAAGAGTACAGAAAAAGGTAATAATAAAGTAAATATTAATATTTAAAAATGCTATGTGGAATAAGTCACTTAATAATGATACCACTTAAAACATAATAGAAATATGAACAGTTTTCAGTGTTGATTTTTAGTATCAAGATGCAGAGACAAATAATCACATAACAATCTATAAGCTGGAAGTTGTAATATGACAAAGTTAGTTTAAATTCATGCAAAACACTAGGAATGTTTACAGTTCAGCATTTACTTGAATGTTACTAACAAGAGACTATGAATCATGCTCAGCACACTTTCAGCAGTGAGAGCTACAATGGCTGAACTTACCATGTAAAACTAGACTACTTTACTTATCCATTACTTCTCTAAAATCCCTTGCCTCACTTACCACGTAGAGATACTTGTTGAACAAAAGCAGATGTTTCATTAGAAGTATACAGTTTAAAATCATTATATGTCTCTTGAAAATATTATATTGAAAAAGACTCAATAATTACCAGGCCAATGTATAACCAAAAAAGAAGCAAATTCGTTCAACTTCAATCAGCTTTTACCAATGTTTGTACAATTTTTTAAACATAACTTTCTTGTAGAGCTATGACAAGTATCATATTATGAAGTCCATGGGATTCAAGAGTGGTTCATTCAAGCTCCTCAGTGTCCCTGGAGAACAGGTCTGCCAGATCAGCCACAGTCAACACGGAGGCCTCAGAGTGCTTTCCAGATGAGCTTGTGAGACTGCAGGGTTTCCCAAGTGGGAACAGTGAGAAAGAAATCCCAATGAGTCGGTGGGTGACTACACTGTAATAATAAAAGACTAAATATACTTGCTCCTAATTGTAACTGGCTCATCACAAACTCCCAGAAGTAGGCAAAGAGATTACTACATTTCTTCAACATTAGCGGAAACTCCTATAAATTATTTCTAAGTTTTGTCATACAGTGTTTTTTCTTTCAACAACTTTTTTTTTCTAAAAAGAAACAAAGTCCCTTACAACTACTGCTAAGAAGGCTCCAAATTTATAATAAAAACACAGGTTCAACAGTTCTTCTGCCCCCATCCCCATGTGTACGTGTGTGGCCAGAGATTGACAACAGGTGTCTTTATTCCATTGCTCTCCACTTTATTCTTTGAGACAGTCTCTTGATGAACCTAGAATTCATCTGATGTCTAGACTAGTTAGTGAGCCATGTATATTCCGTCTCTACTTCCCAGAGCTAGGAGGCCCAGCATTTTACTTGAGTGCTAGAAATTTGAACTTGACTCCTCATGCTTGTGTGGCAAACACTTTACTCACTGTGATGGTTAGGTTTTGTTGTCAACTTGATCTTTTTAATTATCTTGGGTGGGTCTCTGAGGATGTTTACGGGAAGGCAGCCTCTCAATAGGGGGCAGGATGTAAAGAAATTCAAAGAAGCTAGAAGTAAACATCCTTTCCTGTGTGGGCAGTGCTGGAAGGAAATTCCAGAGACTCAGGAAGCCATTAAGTCTGGGAAAGGGTTGCAAGACCCCACCCTAAGGCTATATAAAGGGAAAGAAATTCTCTCCTCGGCTCTCCTGCCTGTTTGCTATTGTGTGTGTGTTGTTGGTGATGGGTCTCTCTGTCTGCTTGGACCTGTGAAAGGGGAGCAGCCTCTTTTGCATTCTGGAACTTCCCCTGTACCTATAGCTACAAATAAATCCTTGTCTCCCATAAACTGCCTGGTTTGAAGATTCATCCCAGCGGCATGTGGCTGACTGCGACACTCACCGTGTCATCTTTTCAGTCTGTCTTTTATTATTATAATTAAGCATCTTTAATAAAAGTCACTGAAGTGTGCAACATGCGGCAATAAGAACCCGGCTCCTAGGTAAAAAGCCTGTAGGAAAGCTATGCCTTTCCTTCTACACACCACTAGAGGAAGGAACTTTCTGCTTTCAAAGTGCTTCTGTGCTACCCAAAGTACTGCTGGAGACATATCCTTCCTAAAGCGCCATTTTCTCCTGACTTGGGTGCTTTCCAATGCCACCCATCTCACAAGCAGGTAGAAAGGTACTGGTTACTTCAAAATGACTTAAAGGAAAATTAAGACATAAATGTTGGGATGTTTGATGATTGCAAAGTCTAGTTTTAAAATGAAGATTGCTTTACTCTTTCTGCTTCTGTCATGCCTTTGGCACAGACATAACACTCTTAGCCAAGACTGTGAACTCAGATATTGCTAGCTGTGTGTGATTAACAAGTGTGATCTACAGAGCAGCGGTACAAGCTTAGCTCTTACAACTACTTTGTGTAAAGCATAAAGATGTATTTCATTTTAAAAAATAACCTAGGGACTTGAGATCGCAAGCTTGAGGCCAGCCTGAGCTATGAGACCTTGTCTCTAAATAAATAAATAAATGGCAACTAGTGTGGTACGGTTAGGTGGTTTAAATATTTTTATATAACTTATTACTTAAGTCAAATGCAGACTGTTTATAGTACAAATGCCATTCTTTGCTTTAAGAAAATAATAGTGTTTACATCTTTATTGTCATTGAAGCGAAGTTTCAAAGACACTAAGTGAACAGGAAAACTCTCCGTGCAGACTTGTGAACTGTCACCTACCTCCTCTCAGCAGTTTTCAGCATTGTCTGCATTCGCTCTTCGATTGTCGCTTTAATTAAGAATCTGTGTACAATAGTAGGCCTAGAAGGAATAATTTTAAGTTTAAAGAACATCCTGAAAACAATTTAATAGAGACTGACTTTGCATATCATGTGACACATTCACCAGTCTGTTAGTGCCCACTTGTGGTGTACACATCAATGTGCTGGGGACAGATCAGCAGGTAATATAACCAACTATTAGATCTCCATAGACTACTATTCTCATGAGCACAGGGACTGGCAACAAACACATGGAGGAATCAGCTTCATGAGTAGATAATGCCATGAGTAGTTGAAACGAGAAGTGGGAAGAAGGCATTAAGCAAAAGAAAAGCAGAACAGCACACAAACAGAAGAACACAATGTGGTCAAGTGTGGTTCTGGGGAAGAGAAAATGCTTGGGGAAAGCTAAAAATGTTTCAGAAGCCAACAAAAGACTAGCCTGACAGAAGCTTACTATAAATGAGGAGCAGAGGTGGACATGACTAAGAATTAGATTTTACTAGGGTTACGATGAGAAGCACTCAGTGGGTTATGATGATGACTTGTTTACGCTAGACTGTACTTTGGAAATGCCTTTGGCTGCTGTGGAGATACAGAAGAGAGTTAAGAAGTTTTGTGTTCTGTTTGGCAAGAGAGGATAGCTTGCATTGCTTGTCAGGAGACAGGGAGTAGTCAGCAGATGAGGAGTAATGGCTTTGGAAGGCAGAGCCGACATGACTGAAGAGATCATCAATGTGAGATGTGGAAAGAGAAACGGGACAGTCCTCGATTTCTTGTCTGAGCAACCATAGATGACAGGAAGGATTAGGCTGGCTTGGAGTGCAGCAGAAATGCAGTTGAAACTAGGGATATCTCCAGCCTTGGGGAGATGTACAGTTCACAGATACATGTACTCAAGTAGATCTAGATATATAGAGACAGGTGCTACCAGAGAAAAAGAACCACTGTACCTTTGACAGGAAGTAGGTCAATCATGTCAGGAGCCTCATTTCAGTGGTATCAAAGAGGCAATGAGTCCAACAGAAAGGGTGAGCGAGAACAAGAGACCAAAGAAGTGAAGGTAGAATGTAAAGGAATGTGGTTTACATTAATACATAACTATGTCATGTGCTACAGAAGAAAGGTCTTTGAGAATGACAGAAGATGGGATTTAGGACAAAGGAGAAAGCTGACTCTTAAAGAGAAAAGGGGCACTTCTTTCTACACTGTGCCACCCTACTTCTGAGTAGATCCATGCTTTCTAAACCAGCCCCACAGTCAGTGTTAGGACTGTGTCCTCTTGCCACTAAGGTGGCAGCTCCAACATTTCCCCAATATCTTGCTTTCTCATAGTTTACATTTCTAATGAATTATTCTCTATTTTTCCATTTAAAAGGAAAAGAAAAAAAATCATCATTTTATTTTATTTTTTTCCATTACTTTTTGTTCTTCTCGGGAGCAGGATTCCTCAAAATCCTAGTCCTGTGAGCTACAGAGAAACAGCAGGGTCTGTAGAGAAGGGCTGTGCCCACATTTGCCACTTGTCCTAGCTGTGTGTCATACACAAACTATCCAATCTTTCTTATTGTTAAATTAAGGGGTAAAACAAATCCTATTCTTTCTCACTGCGAAAGTTGGTATGGATTTTCATGCTTCTAAAACTAAGCATAAAACCCGACAGAAAGATCCTTTGACAGTTGGAAGCACGTGATACAGTAGGTCACAGCCTCTTCCTTGGTTTGATTTTTTCTTGTGTTGTTGTTTTATTTTTACCTGTCACCACTGATGGTCCCTTCTCTGTTCCCAGGCCTTTTAACTTTGGTGTGCCCTAGAGTTTAGTTATTATACTCATTCCATTCAGTCTTGTGGTTTAAAAATACTAGTGATTTCTAAGTGGGTATCTCTATAGACCTCTCTTTTACACTTTGAACTTGCGTAACTAAGAACAGAAGAGAGATTTGACATGGATGTCTAATAAGCATCTCAGGGTTATAACTATAGCAGATTTCTCCTCTTCCCTTATCAAATCTGATCTAACTCATAGTTTCATCAGCCTAGCTAAAAGCTTTTCTTTTTTTTGGGGGGGGGGAGGCGTGAGGAGTTCAAAGCATGGTCTCACTCTAGCCCAAGCTGACTTAGAACTTCCTCTGTAGCCCTAGGCTGGCCTTGAACTCATATTGATCCTCTTATCTTAGCCTCCCACATACTAGGATTAAAGGTGTGTGTCACTATGCCCAGCTACTAGAAGCTTTTCAGCCTTCTGGCTATCTAGGCCAAAGTCAAGACATGTCCGTCTAGTCTGTCCACAAATATTGTTAGTTTTACCTTCAAAATATATCTTTTTTTTAAAAAAAATATTTTATTTATTCATTTTCAAGCAGAGAGAGAGAGAGAGAGAGAGAGAGAGAGAGAGAGAGAGAGAGAGAGAGAATGAATAAATGCACCAGGGCCAACACCTTGTGGGTCTGGCTTATATGGGTCCTGGGGAATTGAACCCAGGGCCTTAGGCACTGGAGGCAAGTGCCTAAACTGCTGAGCCATCTCACCAGCCCCCCTTCAAAATATATCTAGGGGGCTGGAGAGATGGCTCAGTTGTTAAAGGCATTTGTTTGTAAAATGTGACGACCCGGGTTCAACTCCCCAGCACAAAGTGGCACATGTGTCGAGTTTGTTTGCAGTGACAGGAGGCCCTGGTGTGCCCATCCCCCTCCCCCCTCTCTCAAATCAAGAAATAATATATATCCACCCAGAATCTGACCCTTTCTCACCAGGTGCACTGCTTCCACCAGGTCAGGTCAATATGGCCTCCCAGCTCTCTCTGTTCCTACTTTCCCTGTTCCCTGTCACTTCTGGCTGTAACACAACACGCAGAATGATTCTTTCAAACTTACACTAGTTAGAGTCTTTTTTTTCTGCTCAAAGCCTTCTAATTTGACCCAATATAATACTTCCCTTCCCCTCATCCAAGCCTTCTGACTTCTTTTCTTTTGTTCTACCTGGCTCACTCTAACAATTTTGGCTTCTTACAATTTCTTGTAAGGTATACAACTGACTTATGAAGAACACACTAATTCTATTTCTGCTTAATCCTACTTTCCAGAAGATTCTGGCATGACTCATATGCTCAAATGTTACCTTCTCAGTAAGGCCAGATTTCAGCCACTGGCCCTCCATCCTCCCTTCTCCACCCTGCCTAGCCTGTGGAACTCCTAACACAGCCCATCTTTTACTTATATCCACTGCTCACTAACTGTTGTCTACCAACCTCTTTGTAGGGAGAGTGTAAGTTCCATGAGGACATCTATGCTTTGACCTGTGTGAAGCACACCAAAGCTGCTCAACACAAATGTACTGAAGGAAGCATGTGGGGTTCGCAAGGCACACTGTTCAAGTATGAAGGGAAGATAAGGGAGTTAATTTGACTATATCTCTTCCCCAAACATGGTCTGATCACAGTTGGGGAATAGGACTTAACAGTCTCTTTAGGAAGGAGAAAAATTGACTCACTGGGGAAGCATAGTACAACTGCTGGTAGAGCTGAACAGCTTTGTCGGATTTGTGGTTTTAAGTGTGAGGTAAGTCCTATCTATAGTGTAGCAAAGTGTTGGTATAACATGAAGTCATTATCTAAAAATACAATACAAACTGAACCACACACACAAATATCCAAGATGCAACACATTTTAAGTGTTGTTTGATGGTACTTTAGTACAAATTTTCATTGGACACAAATTTTCATTGAACACATACTGTGAAAAACCACAGAAACATACTTCTGGCTCTGTCTTCTGGGAGTTTTCTAAAAGGTTTAACTGAGAAGGTAAGACCCCCTCTGACTATGAGCAGAACCATCCTATGGTCTGGGGTAATGGGCTGAGTAAAGAGGAGAAAACAAGCTGAGTACCAGAGCTCATCACTCTGCTTCCTGACTGTGGAGGCAACATGATCAGCAGCAGCAGGCTCATGTTCCTGTCATCATGACTTTTTTTTTTTTACAACCATGATGGATCATGTCCTCAAAATGAACTAAAATAAACCCCTCCTTCCTTGAGTTGCTTTTGTCAGTTGTTATCACAGCAACAAGAAACATGACTAATATAAAGAGCCTGTCTCTTCCTCACTTAGAATAAGTCAGTCTTTGCTCTCTTAGCTAGGGCTTATGAGTCCATATTTGAGACAGACACCAAAGAGCTCATCTGCCCCTCTTTTATCTATGCTTTACTCCAGCAGTTCCAAATGCCTCACAGTCCTTAAAATGCCATGCCATTTACCACCCCCATGTTTCTCCACACAAAGATCTTGATGATTGTGTGCATACCCTTTTCTAGCCCAGCTTTCAAATAACATTCCTTCAACCTAATGTCTTCTCTCTCTAGGGCACAAAGGATCACTGCCTTCGCTTGTTTGCTTGGCTTTAAATCATATTTTGCCTGTGCTATATATGCTGCTACATGGGAATGGGTTATTATGTGATTGTTATGTGTGCCTTATGTGATTGGAATCTTCAGCCTCTAACATAATGCCTGACATACTCTGGATGCTCAGTGTACTTGCTAAGTGAGAGCTTAGTATAGACTGTGCGTCTATGTGTGTTCCTTCAAACATTCATGGTATCCAACATTCATGAAGGAATCTCTCTAGGAGATCTTGTCAAAGATCAACTGTACATTCTAATATCCAAATAAAGGAATTACATATTATGTAATATTCACTATTACATTTGCTTTGGATTTTTCACTATGTCTAATTATCATTAACAGGCAACGTTTTTTCTTAGGGAAAGAATCTAAGCATGAGCTGTTTATTTTTCAATTGTATATGGAATATCTTGTTTTAAACATAGACTATTTTTGATAATCAAAAATTTATGCTTAACATCATATAATAGATATTTTCAACTTTACAGCTGTTTTAATTATGTCTAAAATTTTTTGGAATTTTGTGGGAAGATAGAAATTAGGAGATCTCAGGAGTTTGCTTCTTGGAAGAGAGACAGTTCAAAATTTTATGCCTTTTGATCTTTAATTACTCATAGGTGAACATCGTAACTTAAAATCTGAAGCTTTCTGAACAGATATGCTACAAATGGAAATTTCCATACCTGACCTAATGAGATACAATGAGATACAATGCAGCCAAAACCCAGACATACTAAAAACAACATATAAAATTACCTTCTGGCTATGTGTATAAGGTGAAACATAAATGGATTTCATTTTTAGATATGGGCCTTATCCCCAAGATATCTCAATATACATTTGTCAATACTCCAGAATCTGGAAAAAAGAATCTTAAATCTGAAGCCTTTTGGTGTCAATCGTTACAGAAAAGGGGCATTTAACCTGTGATTAAAAACAACCAGGTCATGATGGATGAACATAACACAAAGTGTATAAATACTGATCTGATCTCTTCAACCTGAGGCAAAGTGACTGATATTGCTTAGTCCTTACTTTGTCTGTCCAATTCGGTGCACCCTCCCGATGGCCTGGAGCTCATGGGCAGGGTTCAATATAGGTTCCACCAAGAGAACATGAGTTGCTTCAATGATTGTTAATCCATTAGAACCTGTGTGCAGGGGCAGCAGCAAAATATTGATTTGAGGATCATGTTTAAATGCTGAAAGGTTCTCCTAAAAAAGAAAAGTACATTTTAATTTCAGCCAAATCAGTTAAAGTAAGATCGGTACATTATCATTCATGTTATAGTTTTAACAATCTGTTCACATTTAGATAGGTATACAGTATTATTGTTCACATTAGGTCACTGGGACATGTCACAATGTAAATTACCCTTTTCAGAAATCAGAAACTTTTTGCAATTTTAGTTATGAGGAAAAGTATCACATAAGCACCCTTGTTTATACTATATAGTGGGATCACCTGACATCTGCATCATGTCCAACAATTAAACTGTAAGAGGTTAGAGAAAAGGGAGAGAAAGGAAAAATGTGCTTAAGTTAATGAAATAAGAAGTAATAATCTGCTATATTTTCATTTGGACTTGTGTGTGCGTGCGTGCATGAAGGTGTGTGCACATGCTCACTGTCTTAGGGTGTGAGTGTCAGTGTGCTGAGTGAATATGATACAAAGGGAATTTTGATTATATGTAGTTTTGCCTGATACAGAGTCTATAGAACTTAATTCCAGGCAACTTGACCCCTTCAAATGACATATCACAGGCCATCTATTCCTGTATTTTTTAAAAAAGAATTTCAAGTTAAAAATATTTGTTTAAAATATTTAAAATTTTTAGGCATATAATGGATTAGATCAAAGGTATCTATAGTTTCTCGCTTTAAAATGACAATAGTAATCAAGAATGCAAACCCTTTTTATGGGGCTTAGGATAAGACAGCTGTAAGTCAGTCACTTAATAGCTGTTTCACCACAAAAAAACAGGATTAAAAGTTAGACATACCTGAAATGTCTTAACACGACTAATCTGTGCAAATTCCATATCGTTGTCAGTAAGAGCTTTTGAAATAATATCTAATACATCTTGCCACTAAAACACAAAAAAAAAAATAAGAAAACCAGTACTTACACACAGCTTTTTTTTTTCAAAAAAAAAAAAAAATTGAGAGGAGGCTAAATCATTGTTAATTTTATACCTCAGACATCACAATTTTCTAGACACAATTCAATAAGGATATAGAAAATAATTAAGAGTATTTCTTGACTGTAATTACATGATGCTAAGCATTAAAAATGAGACTTCAAAAAGCACTAATTAGAGACAGAAATCAACCTGAGTTAATAAGAGACTGAAAATCTCTGATCTTACTGTTGAGAAAACAAGTGCTTTGGCCCCTGGATCTTGCTGCTGTATTTTCATCAGTGCTCTGACCACAGCTTCCACCTTTGTAGAATGGCTGCCCTTTGAATACAAAGGTTAACACTTGTAAGTACCAAATAAAAGCTATTCAGAAATGGAAAGAAAGAGAAGTATAAAAACACTGTGTTATCAAAACTGTGTGTGCATCAAGAACAACTGGCAGGTGTATACATACTTAGTCTTTGGTTGGGAATTTTCTGCAGCCCTTAATTATGTAAATTATAGAATTTGTACCCAGAGAAACTGGACATAAGGGTACACTAGAAAGTCATACAGTGACATAATACTAAACACTTTTAAATAAAGAGACATCTGGAGCTATGCTTGGCATAGAATACTCAGCAAATGTCTGGATGGATGACAGATGAACAAACAATTCAATTCAATTTGGTGTGTTTGTTGGTAATTTTTTTTTTCTTTTTGAGTCAGGGTTTCAAGCAGTCCAGGCTGGCCTTGACCTTGCTATATGGCCAAAAGTGAACCTCTTGTTTCAGACCCTGAATTCTGAATAATTTAGTACCAGTCTAGTTAGTTTCTACATGAAATAAGAAGTCCAGAAATCAAAAGCTCTGGTTGGCTGAGAGCTATATCAGGAGGGAGACAAGCTTCTGGGTGGATAGCCTGTGGCTGCTGGGAATGAGAGCAGTGGGGAAGAAGTGAGGGGTCCATGTGGATGGATCTGTGGGTCTGGGCTTGGGTTTGCATGCCATGCACAACTTTTGAAAACAAAGACAGCCATCACACATTCTTCATGCCAATATTATGTGTTAAGGCGGATGAAAAGTTTCTTCTTTGTTCAGTCTTTCTCAGTAGCCCAGGCTGGCCTCAAACTCCACAAAATCCTCCTGCTTCAGCCTCCCAAGTGCTGGGATTACAGGAATAAACCACAATGCTCAGCTGAGATGAAACATTTCATATTTTAAAATACTTGATGACATTTAAATTACAAATTACCATACGTTTTTATGTGCTTGTTCTTTCAATTCTCCTAGTTATCTAACTGATAGGAATCTGTTGCCTTTTCTATGGTGTCAGGAATTCTATCATCGAGCCACCCCTCTTGCACTCTGCTTCATGTCCTATGATGCTATGTTATAGTTGAAAATTCACTGCCTTGGTCAGTCTTTTTTAATCGGAATTTATAACATGCTATTAAATGAAAATACTAAAAAAGCAAAGCACTACTGCTATAAAAGGCACAGAAAGTTAGCACAGCGGTCTCTCCTCCAAATCCTATCTTCCCTGGGGCCACATGTATACCTACTCTGTACAACCTGCGATGATGATGCTCATCTTTCTCACAGAGGTGGGATATTCACCTCCAAAACAACAAACATTTTAAATCTTATAGCCATAATGTGGGAGTGTTTTCTTCTAAATATTTTATTTATTTGCCAAGAGGGAGGAAAGCAGGGGTGGATAGATACATAGAGATAGAGAGAGGGAGAGAGAAATAGAGAGAACAGATGCAGCAGGGCCTGTAGTCTCTGCAAACTTCAGACACATGCATCTGACTCTATGTGGGCACTGGGGAATTGAACCTGGGTTGCCAGGCCTTGCAAGCAAGCACCTTAACCGTGCTTCATGCCCCAAGGCAGTAATTATTGCAAATGTAAATATACTGTTGATAATCAAAGGCCTTAAGCATAGACACTATTTGAAGATTTCTTCTGAGAAACCTCACTTTTCTGACTTTTATTACTATTGTGGACATTTCGTTTGGAAATAAAGTTAACTCCTTCAATGTACCTGTGTTGTCCTCAGCAGTTTTAGAGATGAGATTAGTTACTATTGTTTTATCTCTGTTTGCACCCGTCACATGGTGAAACTCATGCTGTTTTTACAGTTACAATTCAGTGCAGTTATGAGGCTTATCTTGTTGGTCCGCACAATAGGATGCACCTGGGGCAAGGTTCTTCACTCAAATCACATGTTACTTGAACAAAGGTCAATGCAAACTACCCATAGGCTGTGGGAAATAGTAAGGGCATTAGGTTACAAAAATATTGTCCTAGTCATTAAATGATTTTAAAAAAATATTTAAAATACAAGTGAGCAACTGTAGAAAGGATAAAAGCATCACTTGGATACAAAGGCTACTTTATAGAAATACTACTGAATTGTTTGTTCATCTGTCATCCATCCAGACATCCACTGAGTATTCTACATCAAACACAGCTCTAGATGGTTACAGTAGTGAAAAAAAAAAGTCTTATGTTATGAACAATGTGTCTACATTTGGCTGGAATTAAAACTACAAAGGACTAAGCTTCTTACACAGATAATGCCATAAAGGTAAGTCACAGTTTAAGCTTCAGACCAGATGATGCCATAAAGATAAGCTACAGCTTATGCCTTAGAAGTCTCTACTGTATGTTCAATCTTGTAAACTCTAACAACTTTTAGCATTAGGTTTACTAACAGTCCAGAATTGTAACTGTTAACTTGGTCAATAAATAAAATCACTCTCACTCCCTTTCCCTTCTCCTCCTCTCCCTTCCATTTCCTCCTTCACTTCCTTGAATTATAATTACACACATTCTAACAAAATAAACAAATGTATTCTATATTTACCAGTTAGTGTTGATATTTAGTTTATATGTGACTATTTAGATATTTAAATACAATTACTTATGTATTAAATTTACCAAATTATTTTATGCCTATTTTTAAACCCAATCAGAAAGGTTTTATCCAAATGTTTAATTACATTTGAAAATTATGAGACTAGGCTGGAGAGATTGCTCAGCAGTTAAGGACAATTGCCACAGTATCCACATAGAATCCACTAAACTAAGTGGCACATGAGTCTGGAGCTTGTTTGCAATGACAGGAAGCCCTGGCAAACTCACACTTTACTCTCTCTCTCTCTCTCAAATAAATAAATAGATATGTTTTTTAAAAAGAAGTATGAGACAGATGTCAGAAGCCACCTTTGAATCTCTTGAAGGAAAAAACTAGGGATTCTACATATAGAATTCTATACAGTATAGAGATTTCTCAGAGATTTGGAAAGTGGATGTAGTATTTTCTCTGCAAAAAGGTGCACCTATTGTTAATATATTTGCTTATTAAAATTAAGACTCCTGGGTCATATCCTCTATGCAATGAGTCAAAATTTACAGAGGAAGAACCTGAAATACCGCTCTGTTTTTAAAAGCAAGCTAGTTGATCATATTAAAAAGTTTAAGGCGATGAAGTAATTGTGCATGTGTGGTGTTAGTGGATGAGAAGGGTGGGATTTTGCTGTCTGTAAATATATAAAATATTTTTACCGAAAAGAAAGTTCTTAGAACATAAAGATCTTGTCTATTACAGGGTTTGGTCTTACACTGGCAAAAATGCCTTGTATGAAATCTAGCCAAACAAAGGACAGAGGAACAAGCCATGTGGGGCGTATGTTCTGCCAGGAAGCCTACTTCACTATCCACACGCCTGGCAGTTGTCAGAACTTGCAAGGGGAATTTTGTTTACTTTGTGAAATGTCCAGTAGGCTCCAAGGTCACATAGCAAAACTGTCAATACTGCTATAAAGGAAAATAAGCTTTTTAACTGCATCGTTCAAAGGGACATTTCTGATCCCAATATATTTTATTTGTATTTAATCAACAAGATTCCTTATAGTGTGAATTCTCTAAATTCCAAAAGTATCATGAGAAAAACATGTCAAAGACTATTTACTGCTGCTTTTGTATTCAAATATCTTTCCTATGACATCAGTTATATGATTAAACACTATGCATGCTATCATATTATACTGTCAGCTATGTCTGGACATGAAAGTCTATAGTGAAATAAATATTTCTAATAAAATAAAAACTTTAATAAAACATAAAATTACTTCTATATATTTTTATTAGGGATTAAGGATTTGGTAATAGCAGTAATGTATAAGAAAAGTACTGCTACATTTAGAAAAGTATGAACCAAAAGTTCTAAAATTAAAAAAAGAATATTTACACAGATTCATTTTATTTTCCGAGTGATCATTTCTTTCCCCACTCCAAGACAAGTAACAGGACCTTTTAATGGGGAAGCTTCATAGTCTGAAGAGGGAGGTGAAGTCTGAGAGTACATTAGGCAGATGCTTCAAGCAGTAGATGACAGACAACAAGACATAAATGTGACAGAAGTCAAAAGAGGTGACAGGTAACAAAAAGCTAAAGTGGTAGACATAAATATTGACAGAAAAAGCAGAGAAACAAGCATAAATGTGGCAGGAAGTAACGGGAGAAAGGTGAGGAGGGACAAGCCTAGTTTATATGATGGTAAACATTCAGCCATGTGTCTGTCTAATTGCACTGATGGCAAGAGGGAAGGTTACCTCTAGTAAAGACTGATGCTTGAGTTAAGCTGTGAAGAAAAGAGCAAGAGCATGGAAAGCAGTACTTCCACACTGACATCTCATCTCTGTCCCAACAGCAAGTGTATCTGCCCTTGAGTGTCTAGGAAAGTTGCCATACCAGGAACAGGTGTTTGGGTCGCATGAGCTCAGTGACTCAGGCCCAGAGAGGCTGTGCTGCTTGTCCAAAGCAAGAGCAATCCCTTCCTCAACCTGCTGCGCAAAGCCAGGCACAGCAGCAGTTCCTCCTCACGTTGTGATAAATGCTTTCATCACCTAAGGGTGAGCCACCTCCTCTTACCCACCAGTGCCACCTGGCATGTCCAGTAACAGGAAGAAACAGAGAAGGAAGAACAAACTAAGTCAGATGAATTTTAAGGGGAAGAAGTAGAGAGAATTATAGGAGAAGAAAGTAACCACTGAGGAGACTCAAAACTCACTAAAATGCTAAGAAGAAATGATGGTGGTGTGTTCAGCACTAAGTGAGATATCTCTATCACACCTCCAAGGCTCAGAGAAGGGGTGGTGGAAAGACTAAGAGCCAAAAGGAGGGGAGGAGTGCTTTGCAATAATGTCTTTCAGACACAAAGGGGCCATGGTATTACATGACCTCATAGTATTTGATGCTACCTACACAAGACCTGAATAATAGGAAGAAAGAAATCATTACAACAAAATAGAAGAGAGATTACTTGGAAAGGAGGGGTTCAGAGGAGGGGGGTTATGAAGGGGTGAAGCAAGGGTGGTGGTGGGGATTATGAACATATTATATTGTCTATATGTATGGAAGTTGTCAATAACAAGTAAAAAAAAAAAGAACCCAGCATAAGGAATTATAAAGAACATTCTACTTATTTAAGAGTTAGACCTATTATTGTATAAACTATTGTGTAAGGCCATCATCCCCACTGCATTTATACAATTACACATTAATGTGTCCTTTGACAAGGTTTGATTAGAAAAAACCTTAAAATGCATGTTTAAATAAAATAAAGAACAAATATGCCCAGCAAAGGTTTTTCATTAAGTGAATACTCTTTGTGCAGAAAGTCCAACTATGGATTCCGTTTGTACCTCAAATTAATAATTTCTTATAGATTCTGAATGAAACATGGGAAGATTTAGGAACTCAAGCTCAGGCTTGGCTGTATTTTGAAATGTCAGCCCGCAGTGTTTAAAAGCACGATCACTCTTGTGGCCCTCTTCACTAATGGCAGAAATCAATCTACTCTCCTCCAACTTGACTGACACAGACTTTTTTTTTCTTCTAATATTCATAGCTGAGTGAATGAAGAAAGTATTTTCTTAAAATAAATATTTACTTTAACATTCTGCCCCCAACACCCCTTCTCTCTCTATAACAATGTTGAAGATTGAACTAAGGGGCCCTGGACATGTTAGGCAAGCATTCAACTACTGAGTGGTATTCCCAGCCTGGAACTCTTGTAAGCATAAACAGCACAGATGTCAGAGAGCTGGAATCTGCTCTACAGTGGACATGACTTGCTGATCACCTGTGCATGTTGTGTTCCCCCCACTGTGGAGAAGTGGGTGCTGCAGCTAAACTTTCAGGCTTATAGACAACAGTGGCTTCTACACACTCATTGTGCCAGTGTCTTCTGATTTTAATGCTGTCCTTGGTCACACACTACTTCCTATGACACTACTTTACCTTCACAGGGATGTCCACCTCCTGGCTTGCTTGCTCTGAGGTAAAGACATAGGAGATTTCTTTGTGCGATGTAGTCTGGCGGCATATGGCACACTTGATGGAACTTCTCTGAGACCCCACACTGTACTGCTCAATAATAATAGAGGTGCATTCATTACAGAAACAGTGCCCACAGGTCAGCACTGCCCACTACAAAGAAAACACATAGAACAGTCCTTGGTGAGAATGCCTGCCAATGCATCCAGTCTATAAAGATAATAAAAAGGAGAAGAAATGACTCATAATTGAGCTTCTAAACATTTCATGGCATTACTATTCTTTAAGTCATAAAAGCCCAGATATGCCTTTAAATTATTTAGTCTAAAGTAAGTCTAAAGTAAAGTACGTCTGTAATCTGAAGAAAGTATTCTAATTTCAATAGATTTAACAGAGGAATGAAAACAAGAACAAAATTAATTTGGAGATAATGTACTCAATATATTCTACTCAACTTATTAAGCAGATCTAAATTGCTTAAAATTTTCCTGTTAATGTATGGAAAAAATAAGATGAGATGAGTTAGTATTTTCAGATTATTTGTACAAGTGTTTCTGTGTACATTAAAAAATGATAAAATGGAGCTTTGAGGAAACCCCTTGCCCTATTTAAAGACAACACTAATAGTAATCTCTGACCCTGTGATGCACATCATGAAGCAATTTGGAGCTATGTCTTTTCTAGCATCTGGACAAGCATGGATATGTAGAGAAAGAGAGTACAGACTGGTGCAGCCAATACTTTGCAAAAGGACTAAAGAGACCCTTGGAAAAGAACTCACACTATGGGAAGGCAAATTAAGGTGGACAAACTTGGTTTTAAAGAAATGGAGGAAGGAAAGGGGTCAGTTTAGCTGAGTTGGATACTGCTCCTGCTACTTTCTGGACCCACCCATTTCTCAAGAGCTTCATCCAGAGTCCTCAGGAGTGGCAGAACAAAGTTATAATAGAACTAAAATATAGTTAGGTTAAAACAGACCTGAAAGAAGTAATATATATGAAGAAAATTTAAAAACAATAAATGTTTACGACAAAAATAAATTTCGTAAGACAACTGTATGAATCTTATCAAAACTAAAACCAAAAAGATACTACTCTGTGATGATCTGTCTGCCCGCCTTTGTGCGTGTGCGCTTGTCTTGGTGCAGGGATGAGCTCAGGATCTTCTGTGTGCTAGGCACACACAACGCCACTGAGCAACTTCCTTTTTTTGATCAGAGTATTTTTTATTGTGTTACATGTTACCAGTATATTCCTACTGTTCTTCTGCTCATTCTTCAATGCACTATCTGTCCTTTTTAGATATACCATCAAACAATGTCTCCTGAGAATTCACTTTCTCTATAAATGCTGAACTAAAAAGTTATTCCTCCTAGTTGCCTACAGATTAGAACATTAACTCTTCATTTCTACAGCATTTTCTATCCACTTGCTTACTTGATTTACCATGCAAGCAGGAATAGATCACAGCTGGTAAGATAGAAATATGAACTTCTTAAAGTACTAATATGGCATCATCATATGTTCACAGATATTTGTATGCTAAAATTTATATGAAAACATGCTTAATTACTGTAACAGTCAGCTAAAAGTCGCTCTAACTCCGCCTAGGATTGAGTGACATTATTTGTATATAAAGCCTGGTTTACAAAATATGAATAATGTTAAGAGTGATGTTACTATGCCTTTGTATTAACTTAAATAAACCTACGTGTGTTGTACTACATTACTAATTACTGTTCAATTACAGAATAAATATATTAATCTGGCAAAATTAAATTACTTGGAAACAATCTGGAAACATGTTCACAATCATACAACTTTAATGAAAAGCGCAGGGTTAATCTTGGAGTATTTTTTCTTTTATGACTTAAAAAAAGATTGTTAAAATATATGTAGCCTTAAGCATGACACCTAAGCTATGGCCCTACTTTTCTTTTTAAAAATGTTTTATTTATTTGTAAGTAGAGAGATACAGAAAGGAAGGGAGAGAGGGAGAGAGATAGAGATAGAGAGAGAGAGAGAGAGAGAGAGAGAGAGAGAGAGAGAGAGAGAGAGAGAGAGAGAGAGAGGG
>PVHP010004623.1:24642-41738 GCA_004024765.1 Zapus hudsonius | reverse complement strand
GAATTAATACTTGTTTTTCATAAACAGTTGTGAGGTATATGTTTGTGTGTGTGAGAAAGAAAAGAGAAATATAATGTAGAGGAATATACAAAGAGAGGTTATATGTAAAGCATTAGAAAATTACAAGGTATTTTATAAATTCTCGTAAAGATTATTTCAATTTTACCTGTTTTCCCAGCTGTCGAGCACAAATTGGACAAGGTTCTGGATTAATACCTCCTGATGTTTTGTCTTGAGACTATGCCAAAAAGAATCCACAAAAAGTTATTAGTTATTTTACATTTAAAATTTGCTACATAGTTTGTAATATATTTGTGCAAGTATGTGCTGGCAATTGAAATTAAAATAATCTAGCAAGATAACCTGATTCTTTATATATGACCTCCTCTTATTATTTCTGGGATTTAAAAGGAATTAAGTCAGGGCATGAACAAAGAAAACAAACAGATTTTGACCATAGTCTAAGGTATCACATTACTATATTTATAATTATAATAGAAGGAAATAAAAAATATAGAGCTAATTTTAAAAATTATTCTGGTTACTTTTTATTATAAGGAAGTGTAAGTCAAATGAAACTGATAGTTTAGAATTTTGAAATGGGAATCTCTGTAACAATCACAGAGAAAACATCCATCTAGACTGTGCATGTGGCACAGTGTCAGAAACATGGGAAGCAGCACAAGGTTGTGGAATGTAATCCTTAACACTGGCTGCTTCTAAGCATCACTTTTCTAATCTCATACTGGCTAACAACTACAAAAAAGAAATATAACTGATCTTTGTGCTTGAAAATTCTATAGAAATATAACAGCTTTTAAAAATCTCCTTAAAATCTTTATTATAGTAATTGAGTTTCAGAAAGTTACCAAATGGACAGACTATAAAACTAAAGAAAACAAAAGAAATTGGGTGGAAAATGATTTAAAAAGTTTTCTTTCTGGGGTTGGAGAGATATTTCAGTAGTTAAGGCACTTGCCTGCAGACCCCAAGGACCCAGGTTCAATTCCCCAGCACCCACATAAAGCCAGATGCATAAGGTGGTGTATGCATCTGGAGTTAATCTGCAGTGGCTAGAGGCCCTGATGAACCTATTCTCTCTCTCAACCTGCTTCTTTCTTACTCACTCTCTCAAATAAATAATTTTTTTTTTCTGATTTCACTAATCAACTAGTTAAGTGACTTAGTAGTAATAAAAACAGAAGTCTAAATCTGACAGAAACTCATCAGTTAGTTCACAAAAATATTCCACTATCTAAAATGAAAGCTTGCAAACATTTTAAAGATGAATAACAGATTTCCTCTCTTAATCATTGATAAAACAAATTATCTAAAATACAGTGACTTAAAATACATGGTTCCACAGGTCACATGGGTACTTTCTGGAAGGGCTTTTGCGGCAGAGTAAAGGATGAACCAAACCAAGGGCTCAACTCCTCAAGAAAGATAACAGAACTTCTCCACAAAGAGCAACAAGATTGGGAGAACCGTGAGGTACAAGTGCTTTTCAGCTCTGCACCACAGGGTCAAAACAAAGTCATCTAGGAGGAGATTGCTCAAAGGGAATGCTTTTTATATTTCTAAATAATCTACCATAACTCATAGTGTTTCTTTTAGTCTACTATGTTTAGAGGAAGAGTTAGCACCTTTTCTGTAAGGGGCCAGACTATGTTCAACTCTCCTACGGTCATGTGAGAGTCTGGCTGCACTCAATGAAACTGTACTGAAACAAGTGGTGAGCTGGATTTGTTATGTGTGCTAGTTTATAGATCCCACTTTTATGGATATAAATTTCCCTTTTTGTTGCCAAATATAAGAAAAGAAGATCTCTAAGCATGTCTTAAATGTACAATCACTTATTTTCACTCTTAATCAGTTCAGAACACTTTCTAATTTCCATTTAATTTCTTTGAATTAAGTGTGTTGTTATTTTCAAATGAGGATTTATCTAATGGTAACTAGATATCTAGTGGTAACTAGATCTAGAGGTATCCTATTGTGTTTGTCAGAAAATATGCCCTGGTAGAATCCTAATCCTTTGAAAATTCAAGTTGTTTTTTGAATCTGCAGGAGTTTATTTCAATAAAGCTAGAAACTTCTAGAAAAAGGAGTCAGGCATTTTTAAGTACAGTACTATCAATTAGACCATGCTTGTTGAAATGCTTGAATTTCTCACCTACTGACCTTTTCTGTGAAGTATGGAATTCTCTAAACAGTTTACCCCTACTTTCCTCCTTTTGAGTTACCACCATAACTTCATTCTGCAATGTTGGTATTGATGTAAAGTCAGTATTCTTTTATATTACCAAGATTTCCCATGATTCCTCTGTTATTTACTGCAGTGTGAGTCTAAGGAGGATAAATTCTTTCAGTTTTTGGTTATCTGAAACTATTTCTATTTCATTTATTTTACAGGATATTTTCTCTATATAGATTTCTAGGTTAGCAGATCTTTATTTCTGCATTTTAAAGATGTCAAACCACTAGTCACCATTTCTAATAAGACAACCCATCAATGGGTAAACTATTTAGTCCTGAATAAAATGGACCGCTTCATCATTGTCTGACATATTACTTTGATCACAATGCAGATGATGTGCTGTGAAGCTCAATAAGTGACTGAACCTTTATTACCATGCCTTCTGATCTGTTTAGTTATCCCAAACACATTTTAATTTCAAGCTAAAAAAATCTCTCATGAGTATATATATGCATGTTATACAGTAAAATTTTACAAAGAAATTCTCACAAAGGTATTTTGTAATATTTCTATTACAAGCTTTGAGCTATAGTCTGCACATATTTTTACTATGTAGTATATTCCTTTATAATCATATGTGAAAAATTAGTTTCTATTAGTATAATCTTTGTGACCCATATAGCTATTGTAGACATAGCTAATTTTAAGTCATCTAAGGAACACAGATGAATTACTTATAGTACTCATTACAGAAATGATAGTTTAAATGAAAAAAGAAAACCAAAAAACAATAATGTAGTCTATGGTAATACAATTTGGGAAACAGCATTTCTTAAAAACAGTACCTTCTCCAAATTCGTCAGGTAAAGAAGTTGGCCAAGTTTTTTCTGAAGCTGTGATGTAGCAACAGCTTTATCATTGATTAGTTTAATACGATTTTGTTCTACCTAAAAACAAATAACAAAGGCCTTTATTTTCTTCTTAGACAGGTCAACTATGTTAAGCAAACACAGCTTTTATCAATAATACAAATTTCTGTCCTGTTTTAAGAAAGCCTTGCCCCTTTTCATATTGAAACTCATATATTCAAAATATACTTCGAGAGTATTTTTGCTTTACAGAAGACAAAATTCAACAGAGTTCTTTTAAAAGGAAACATTATTCTACATATCCAAAGTTGTATAAAATCATTTCAAGTTCCATTTATGTAACACTTTTCAGTAACACATGCAAGGGATGAAGAAAATAATAAAATATGCTGCTTGGCCAGTGTGATTTTATGAAATCCAGGTGAGAACATCCCTGTTCTTTCTTCTGCCCCAACTCCATGTAGAATATAGCCATACATAGACAGAAAGGAGAATTCAAATAAGAAAAATTTCTCTCTCTATCTCTGTTTTTCTTCTTTTTTTGGTAGTGCTATGAATTGAACCTGCTTTTAGAGAAAATTAAAAAAATTCACATTTAAGTGAGAGCATATAATAAATTATTTTAAAGTTTATCAAAATTATAGTCTCCAAGCTTTATAGGAAGGGGTTTAATGTGTTAAACACCCTGGAATAAAACTAAATTATAAAGAAAATATTCCAATATGGAATAGAAAAGTCGAGTTATGATTTAATCCTGAGATATAAAGAGGGATTTAACAGACTATAAATTGTAAATATCTGTCATTATCAAGAAAGAAAAAAAAACCCACAATTTTTTGTTATTCTTTAAGATTTTTTTTCTAGTTTTGGGAGAGATGTTTAAAGGTGACTCTGCATAATTATTGGATTTGGTAAATAGAAGGTACTCAGATAAATGGGGCTGGGAGACGGCTCAGTGGCTCAAGCCTAAGTACTGGAGTTTGACCCACGGACCCCACAAAAGCACCCAAAAACCATGGCCAGTTATCATAATCCCAGCATGATGATAGTGAGTTGGGAGTAGGAGACATGAGAATTTCCCAGAAGGTCACAGTGATCATGACAAAAAACAATAGCCGAGCAAGAGCCAGAGTTTAGAAACCCTAACTCAGATGAGGTAGAACGGTGAGGATTGACCCAAAAGTGCGCGCGCGTGCGCGCGCGCGCGCGCGCGCGCGCGCACACACACACACACACACACACACACACACACACACACGGAGATAAATGTACTACCTGGAAAATAACAAAATGCATAACACTAGACATTAGAATGAAATGGCTTATTTTGGAAGACAAAACATTCATGACTCAACCTATGTGCTGAGATAAGCACTTATAGAAAAGATTGGTGCGTTGGCTCTCTACTGTGGATCTTGGAATTTTGTGGCATAACTAGTGTCCTTCCCATGACCTGTTCTTAATTACCTCATGTGGCTCAATGATATGATGAACAGATGGGTTTGGCTTTGGCTCTGTAGGATGTCGCACCCTCAGTCGCTCTGTAGCCATTGCAAGTTCATCAACAGCAGATACTCGATTTCTGAGCGTCATCCAATATTCATGAAGCAACTGAAGGGGAAAGAAAACGGTGGCAAACAGAGTTAAAATTGGCAAAACCACAATGATGTACCTTGAGCAGGAGGCTGCAATAAAGTCTACATTTCTTCATTAAGTGTTAAGGAACAAGCAATTTTAAGGAGTGTGTGTAACTGAGTAACTTCCACTGGACACTCTGGATATTCTTAGAAAAGAATACTCACATTTCTAGCTGAGGCCAAAGCCATAAAGAAGCCAATAATGGATTGATCGGATCACCATCTATTTTGTTTTACAATAGCTGTATTGTATTATCATATTCAAAATCATCTGTAAGTATATGATTACTGAAATATACAACAGTACATAACTTCCAAAGTTAACTAAGATGGATTTCTTAGAAAGTCTTAATTGAATCACCTTTTCCTTTCTTATACACTGCTCCTTCACAACCAAACGCAATACTAGCATAATAATGTAAGTATGTATCCTTAATAATTTATAACATTTATACAAAATGGTATAATCACTATAAAATATCCTGAAATGCTTTCTTTACTATTTATTTTGATATTCCAGTTCTAGATTTTAGTTGCTGGCTTTAGCAGTAGAGCTCATTCATCCATTCTGTGAAATGCACAATAAATCCTCATTTAGCCACAGAGCATGCTAACTGAACTCCAGGAACAATACAAGGGTAGCTGAACAAGCCTTTTCTGGCTTGCTGTAATTAACTATGTTCATGTGCATTTCATTTATAATAGCAATGCACAAAAAATTATTATGAATTGATAATTTTTTACTGTATCATCGCCAATATATTAAATGTATGATCTTATAGATAACATGTCTTCTCTTTTGGCATAAAACTTTTCATCTTTTTCAAAAAGGTTTCAAAAAATGATAACACATAGAAATACTACATTATGTAAAAAAACTTTGCCTTTCCCTATCCATCTCATATGCAAAGCAAAATAACAAAGGATAGATTTAATATAATGAATTAAAAGCTTTAAAAATTTTTTTTAGTAATTAAGTGAATAGCATTTTTCAAGTACTGTATTTACTATTTGTCATTATAATAATTACATTTTAGGGAAAGAAATATGACACACCAAACTTCTAACACACATTTTACAGTTAAAATAGAGTTTGGCTGTTATAGCTGTAAAACAGGATACCTTATATTCCTTCTTCCATGCCTCGAAGAGATCCATAGAAATACTTCCTTCGTCTATGAACTCAACATTGAATCTATGCGATCTTGCAAATGACAATATTGCTTTCATAGATCTCTCTGTCTCACTTGCTGCCCACAGACCCCGGGTTGTGGTTGGCACTCGGTCATCTACCAGTCCTTCTTCATCTTCTATCATTTCCTCAAAGATTGCAGTCTGGCCTTTGACCCTGGAAACACACAGTGAAAGCTGTCAGTGGGTGGCGAGCCCTATGAAGCAGTGTACTGGCAGAAAAAACAGAGAAGCAAGTTCATTAGTGTTTTGGCAACTTTCAGTATCATGTCAAGACCATGCCTGCATTCAATATCCGATCTGAAATCATCCCTTCAGGTCTCTGGGACAGTAGCAACTCTGAAAATGCTGGGACTGTTATCAATTTGTCCATTGTTTATTTGGTTTTTGCCTTTTTTTAAAATAGGGTCTCATATAGCCTCAAGCTGGCCTTGAGTTCCTGGCCTTACTGCGTCCATTTCCCAAGTACTAGGACTGCAGGTGTGGGTCACCATACCTACCTTGCCCAGCATTTTGTAAGCATAACTTGGGATAACAAAAAAATGTCTCTAAATCTCAGACACAAAGTCTGAGAATCAAAATTAAGCACTTACCAGACACCACCAAAACAAAGCAGCTTTCGCATTTCACAAACAGAACTCACCTTAGCCTTTAATTTCCATATTTGTTACATGGGTAATTCTGCTAATTCTGTGGTTATATGCAATCACTAAGTAGTATTAGCCCCAACAGAAGAATGAAGACTGTTGAAGAAAAGTATTAGTAATGAGAGCTGACACTATTATTGGGTCCTCACTGTGTACTAAGCACTTTGCTAAGTAGTTGTGTGTTTTCTTATTTAGAATTTGAAGTCAATGACGGATAAGTTAGTATCTTCATTTCACGATAGGGCAGTGACGGTTAGAGGTAACTTGTTCCTATCAATGGGCAAGAATTTGAGTTCAAATTCATCAGACTACAGAGACTGTGATCTTACCACTCCTCTCTTATAGACCTCAATGATGAAGTGCCAAGGTTTATTACTATTATATTATTTAATGACAGAAACAATGTTAAGAAAGGAGATACTGAAAAAGAGTCCCAAAACTAAACATTGTCATGTAGTAATACAATGTTTCATTTTCCTGATGGGTAATAATCAGAGAACTTACGTGTTAGAAAATAACTTCGATTCATATTCTGTGAACAGCTCATCAGCTTTACAAAACACACAGCTGGAAGAGATTAGCAGAGAAATATTCACAACCAGCAACCAGGTACATTTTAAAAGAAGCTTAGTATTTGAGGGGGAATTAGGCAGCTTTATTTTCAGGTAGCCAGTAAGAGCCTAGTGTAGGAGCCAAAAAGAGTCATACCATACCTCCATGCTTCAGCAGAACTGGAATTCAGCATCTGATCCAGTCTCATCCAATCAGCTCTCTCTCGCCCCTACTTAATTTCTTCCTAAGCCAGACCCCCTGAGTCCAAACAGTCAGCCCTCTCTCAGGCTCACTGAGACTAAAGGTAAGGCCATGCAATAAGATTATAAGTAGAGCCTTACTAGGTGGACACAGTCTCTTTTTGGCTGTTCATCAATCCTGAGCCATACAGGTCCCTACTCTGGTGAGCTTTCTATCCTCTTAGCCTGCCTGGGCTGACCTTGGGGGGACCCCCCCCCCTACTCACACAAGGGCTGTCTACCCTCTCCTGCTTTCCACATGGCAGGATCTCTCTGTAATTTTTTCTTTCCTTCTCTTAATCTAATGAAGTCTAGTTTTTACCCTCTGTTCTATGGATTTTAATTCTTTAAATTCGTAAGACAGAGATCCAGGAATATCTTAAATTTACTGGTGCTTTGGCTTATTGGCAAGGAGCCTCAACACTCCCACTATAGTTCATGCTTTATCTTTTCCTTTATAAATACATGGCACTGCACTGTAGAAAAAAAGATTATGTGGTTTTCAAGTATGTGATCCTTGAATTGTTTCATCTAAAAACCTGTCTCTCTACTTCTGAGTTAATGTTTCAACTTATAATAATCCATTATTTCTCTCTCAGATAAAAATCTATCCTAATGGAATGGCATAATTTCACTGCATGGCTTCATCAACTACATACCAATTAAGAGGAAGTCTGGTAGGGCGCAGGTGGCACATTGTTGCAGACTCAATAACATCATGAGATGGAGGCTTCTCTAGGTTTTTTACAGCTTCTCTCACTAGCTTCTGGATTTTATTCAACTCGTCCATTTGTGTTGTAAGTAAGAACTGAAGACCTCTGCAGTCATGGAATCTGTTCCCATCACCAGCACCATACACAACACAAAGAAAAGAATAATAGGTCAATTTCCTCTAATCCAGATAATGGTTGCCAAGCACTGAGGTAAGGGAATGTAGGCCACATGCACCTACCATAGTGCTTAATTTTCTTCAGGGTATACTGAATAGTACTACTAGTGTTCAAGGTTCCTTTGTGTACCACAAAAGATACCATAAAGTCTGGCTCTAATGTTATGCTTAGAAATCGAAAGAGTATCTTTGGAAGATCATGACTGTCATTCTCTCAGTGCTGAATGACTACAGATTGTCTACTTAACATTTCTGCTCTACATGGAAAAATAACTATAGAATAAAACAGAAAAATAATGAAGAAAAATAGCCGAGTCATATTTCTCACTATAAAGAATATATAATTACATCGTTAGTAAAGTGCATTGACAAGCAGTTCCACTGTATAATTTCAAGAGCTACTGCTATTCTCAGGTTATGAAGTATAACAAGCTAAGGTACCTAATGTTACAAAGTTATTATGAAAGTTATGTACCAGAGCTAAGAGCCAAACTCAAATACAGCACTTAAATAAAATTAGGTGAGAAGGGGTGTTAAACCTAGGACCCTGCAAATACTAAATATTAGTAAGCTACATATATCCCTTACGCCACCCCCCAGCAGTGCTCTTAACCATTTTGATAAACTGGATTTGAAGAGCACTAAGGAAAAAAAATTACAGGTATGTGTCTATGAGTTTAAAAAATGAAAAAGAAAGTGTAGAGAAATAAATTATAAATGGGAAAATAGAGATGATATTTGCTTTTAAGGGCATACACATCTTCTTCACCAAGCAACATGGCCTTTCCAAAAATGAATATAAAGCTTCACACAGAAACATGAGTGCTAAAATGAACTCTGAATATACAGTAATATTAAAATTATCTATAGGTATTTTGTGTATTTTTATTTTCTATTTATGGCTACTGTTTTTGAAAACCACCTTTGTTAATAAGTGGCACGGTTCATGTTTTCTTTGGATTTTCAACCAAAAACACCTCTGAAATAATTTAACATTTTTGAGCTGGTCCTTACAATGCAACGTCATTAAGCTTTGACACTGGACAGAATGAATCAACTGAAATGTAACTTACCCAGGAACAGTAATTCTTTAGCTTAACAGAGAAAAATATGCTCAAAAGCAGTTCTCTCTCTCTCTCTCTCTCTCTCTCTCTCTCTCTCTCTCTCTCTCTCTCATGCACATACCTCAAAAACAAGAAGCCTGCCATATTCATTTGGGTCAAAAAGTATGATTATAGTAAAATAGACGGAAAAGATTGCATTCCTTTTTCAGCTAATATTTAAAAGAGGTTTTCAAAGAATAAATGAACATCCATGAAAACCTTTCAAAACATTTTGAATTTCTTACTGAAAACTAACTTTAATTCCTGGGTTGGCCATTACATGGAAATAAGGTCTGAAAGTTAATGAAATACACTGTAATCCCTGACTAGAATCAACACTTCTCCTACAACACCCAATTCCCCATAGACAGACATTCATCTGTGTTAAACCACTAAGGATACTTTTTACTTTTTGAGATAGGATCTCACTGCAGCCCAGGCTGACCTGGAACAGAATGAGTACTCTGTAGCCCAGCTGGACTTGAACTTACAACAAATCTCCTACATCAGCCTCTTGAGTTTAGGATTAAAGGCACAAGTACTTCTGACAGAGTCAACTTCTCCTTTGGGGAGAACTATCTACCATTTCTACATGAAGAGCAACAAGCTACCATCTCTGGAGATACTAATGAATGAGGAGTGTGATGGGAGATGGAAAGACAGTAAAGCAATTCTGCACGACAAAGCCTGGGCTTTTTGTGGCATGAGATGCTTAGATCTTGGAGAATGAATCAAGTCAGAATTACATCACAGATAAGCCCATTTTAAGCAATTTTTCTAAGGGCTAAAAAAAGTGAGTATTGGCTAGTAACAAAAAAAGAGGCTATTTTAGACTTCTAGCTAATGTTTTGCGTGAAACACAATAAGACGTAAAACACAGCTGCTTATAAGTACAATGGGCTCTAATATTTAACTGTGGCAAATAATACCAACTAGCTTGACCATTGGGATAATGACTTATAAAAGCATTCTATTTAATCCTATGTTCTCACTTCTCCACCATAGAGAGCTTGTCTGTCTGCTGCTTATAGCTGCTGGTTATCTCATTCCGCACTCTCTGAACAAGCTCCTCGTCCACAGAAAAGTCCACTGCTCGGAGGATTACGTTCAGCCACCAGGGAGAGTTAGAATGAATCTGGAAGAAAGGGCAATGCCTGGTTAATCAATAATTTCAATGTTCACCAGGAAAGGTGTTGTGGCAAATTAAAAAGTAAAAATACTACTTTCACAAGGATTGTAACAGAGGGGAGACAAATATATACTATCTTGTATACATTAGGTAATAAACACCTTATTTGCAAACAAACAATTATCTTTTGATTATTCTGGATGAGAATTTACTCAATATAAGGCTTGTGTAACAAAGCTGTATGAAAACATAGCAAACTGAAAACTCAGTACTATGTGAAAGGGACACATAATAAAGAAGGCCTCAACTCCGATCTCTGACTATTAAACTCGATTTCACTGAATAAATAACAAAAGTATACAACTGAAAACTGAATAACAAATTGGGAAGAATAAGATATGGAGCAAAGGATTAAAACATTCAAAGTAAAATATAAATCTGTATAGTCTTCTCTTTTGATTTTACTCCTGGTGCCATGAGGGAGAAACTTTAAAAAGGACAAATGGAATACAGTTTATAAGAAAAATATCTGTGGTCCTAATGACCTATTATCTTTAAAAATTTGGATGCATATACACTAAGCTCAAAAGAAGGTTATAGAAGTCAACTTTCTCTAAAAGATAAATAGTTATATAATGGAGCTTAAGAGAGAACCAGCTATAGCTTAAAAAATTGAAATTCAATATATTTGATTTCCCTATATATCTGTCCACTCAACCACCAGACAGTGCTAACTGTAAAAACATTTGTATTATGGTGTTAGCTCTAAATAAGGTGCTAGCATATCAAAGTGAGTAAGAAGCTCAAGGTTTTTCCCAAACACAACACAATTCACTATGGTGTAGGAAGACAGCACAAGCACAAGCCCTGCTGGGTGTACCTTCCTCTGCAGTTCCCGAACGGTCTGCTGCACAGGCTGGAGAGCCTGCTGGGCTTCAGCAACTTCTGAGTTACACTTGCTCATATAGTGTTCTCGAAGCTGCTTGGCCTGCAGGGAAATAGGAAGTAAATGCAAACTCTCACTTTCAGTCTAGAGAATAATTTAGGATAACAATATTGTCTCCTCATTCATTTGAAATTGTTTAACTTAATTAAACATAAAGCTCTACAAGGAAGGCTGGAGATGGCTCAGTGGCTAAAGTTCTTGCCTGCAAAGCCTTCAATTCCCTGATACCTACACAAAACCACATGCACAAAGTGGCACATACATCTGGAATTTGCAGCAGCTAGAGGCTCTGCCATGCCCATTCATTCTCTCTCTCTTTCTCTCTCTTTCCTTGAAAATAAATAAAACTTAAAAGAAAACTCTACAAGTACACAATGAGTCATGTTAGAAATTCCCAAGATAAATACTGAAGAGAATGAGCTAAATTTTCCTATTCATCTCACAAAAATCTTAAAAATCCCCAAGATTCAACCCCTGAATACTGATTTTTTTTCAGTAAAATTTCTTTGTGATTAGAAAAAACAAAGGGTGAAAAAAGAACAACAGTATTTCAGAAAATGAGGCAAGAGACCTCACAGAATTTCTTGTCTACTTTTGTTCCAGTAGGAAAAGTTTGCCAGTGACACATCTGAAAAGAGGCTCACACCCAAATCCATAAGGGAATTAAAACACGCATGAGCAAGAAAACAACTTACACACTATCTAGAAAAAAGCCAGGAAATTTCTCAAAAGAAAACACATACATAAGGGGCTCACTAATCACTAGGAAAGGTACATTAAAACCGAGAGATACCACCTCATACCTGTTATGACATTTGTTATCAAAAAGAAGAGATGGTTAATGTTGGTGAGAGTGTGAGACAAGGGAGCGGAGCCCTTGTACACTGTAGGAATGTCAATCAATACAGCCATTATGATAAAGACTGTGAAGGTGGCTTGAAAAATTAAAAAACAACACTACAACATTTATCTTGTAATCTGACTTCAGAGTATGGAGTCAATGAAAATGAAATCATGGTATCAAAGAGATCATCATCTGCACCTCCATGTTCACAGAAGCATTATGCACAATACGTATGACACAGAATTAACCCAAATGTCTATCAACCCATGAACAGATTAAGAAAAAAACGGCACATATACACTGTCCAGACTTCAAAAAGAAGGCTCCTGCTATTACTTACACATAGATTAACCTGGAGGACATTGTACAAATGAAGACAAATACTGACTTATACATGATGTCCCAGAAAATATCACTATGTAAAGCATGAGGTAAAAAGAAATAAACTCTTAGAGACAGAATGAAAAACAATAATTACCTCTTCCTCAAGTCTGCCATCTCGCAAGGTAGGAGGTATACCTGGGTGTTTGGCTACCAACAGTTCCATCAAGTTATGTGTGGCATGAAGTCTCTACAAATACATAGAAAGCAAAACCAATTATTGGCCCTGTAGTTGGTTCTAGAGAACCTATACATGGCATACAGTGTATGAGCTCCAGGTTAGTGCAAATACTTCTCTTCTTCAACAATTTGATTATCATTTTTTTTTTCCCAGAGAAAGATGACTAGCTAAAGTTTTAAATCACTACATGATTTTTTTTTCAATTAAACTATGCAATACCACGTAGCAAGACTATGCAGTTAGGAGGGTTCTTTTTCTACTGTGTATGTAGTGATCTACACAAGAAAGTGGGAACCCAACTAAGCTCAGTTATGAAGAAAGGCCAACTGCACTGATGTGACTCCTTTTAAAAATGAGACCAAATGAGCCTAGCAACATAATAGTAAAAATACAGACAATGCATTTCCTAAAATCTTGGGGTTGTTTACCTGGACACATTGAGCTTCAAGAATGAAAAGAGGAGAAGGTGGAATTGAATATGTTAAAGGAAGGAGAACACTATTTTATACCTCTGGATTACATGTCATACACTTCCTCCTGTCATATTTGGTCTGAGGCTGGGTAAAGGGTTCCTCCGGGATCCAGAGCAGTAAGAAGAAATGAAATAAAAATAGTTTCCAGTTGTTAAATCAACATTTATTTGGGAAGGCAGCTAAGGGTAAATGATGATTAGGAAAAAGTTCTGGTGAGATCTGATTTAGTCTGACTGAGCACAGATAATGTCCTCAGTCCAAATCTTTTGGAGAGTCTACATCAGAGGAACTACCTCACATGTCTTTGGTCTTTTCAACATGGCCTTTTAGATCATACAATGAGAATCACTAGCACATTTAATGTTAAAAAAAAAAAGTGCAGAGGACATTAGATAAACTTGATTCCTCTTTTGCATGCTCATGGGAGAATGCTATTGCTTTCTGTACATGTGCTGAATGGAAATATACCTGTGGCCTTTCCATGTGCCAAAGGGATCAACACAATTAACCCAACTGGAAGGAATAAGGACTTGGCAAGCCATGCTTTAGCAGTCAGCAGAGTTACTACTACTAAAAGGCAACAGTTAACCTAGCTGTTTATTCTTCAGTCCTGAACTCAGGTACTTTGGGTTTATCTGTCTCCTTGTCTACTCTTTATTTTTAGCTCCTTTAATCAAGAGCAGAGTATCTTTGTGCTTCCTCCATTCTTCCCAGGAGTTAAACACATAAGGTCCGTGGCCTGCCTTCTGTAATATTTACTCATCCAGAATGTAAGTCTACCTTTATTTTATTTTCTCTGCATTCCCACCTTTCCCACACATTCTTGCAAATGCCCACTGCGTATCTGTGAATATGTAAGTCCCAAAGTCTTTATTCTGAATGGGAGAGAAGTCAACACATTCAGAACTCAGGTTTCAATTTCCCAAAGCCTAATACAAGTAGTCTTAACATCTCACTTAAAAGTCTTATCCACGATTCACTGGGAAAGAGGAATGTTGTCATTCAAATACTCAAATTCTCCTAAAAGGATTCTAAGTTTAATGGATATAGTTTAATTTTATTTGTTCCATTGCTTAGTGTAGTACAATTTCTTTTCCTTCTATTGAAAAACCATTTGAACAAATATGTCAATGTTCATATGCATTGGTAAAACTGGCTTATTCTTTAAATTACAAATAATTAGAACTACTTTTTTGATTAGGGTTCTAAAACTATTCAGATAACATAGTGGTGATTTTCAAACTTTAGTATATATGCAAATGATCTGTGTACAAACTACAAAGAAAAGGGTTAAAGCATTATCTCTAGGGACTATTACTCAGGCTGCCACCCTTTTTTCTTTAACATTTAGGAAAATTATTTGGTATAAGCAAATTCAACACCTACTTGGAACACTTTAATTTCCACTTACCTGAAGTGAATCAGTTTTGAGTCTTCCTTTATGTTCCTCAGATGAGCGCAATACTTCTCTGTACAGTTCTGCTGCTGAGGCGAACTCACCTAGAATGAAAACGTATTTCAAGCACAGAAAAAATGTTATGTGCCTCACACCCAATACTATCTAGTTACCTATAATCTAAAAGGCCTCACTATAAAAATATAACAATGACAAATTGTTATTATTTTTGGATTTTTCAGTACTGGGAATGAAGCCAGGGCAAGGCACAAGCTGGGCAAGTGTGCTACCACTGAGCTATACTCCCAGTGCTGTAACACACACACACACACACACACACACACACACACACATTTTGGTTTGGATTTTTGAGGTAGGGTCTTGCTCTAGTTGAGGCTGACCTGGAATTCACTACATAGTCTCAGGGTGGCCTTGAACTCAGTGATCCTCCTACCTCTGCCTCTGGAGTGCTGGGATTACAAGTGTGTGCCCCCATGGCCGACTCATATCTTTTTAAAAATATTTTGCTTATTTATTTATTTGCAAGCAGATAAGATAGAAGACAGAGAATAGTTGCACCAAGCCCTGTAGCCACTGCAAACAAACTCCAGATGCATTTATCACTTTGTGCATCCAACTTTACATGGGTACAGGGGAATTGAACCCGGGTCATTAGGCTTTGCAGGCAAGTGCCTTAACTGCTCAGCCATCTCTCCAGCCGTAACTCATATTTTTTTAAGTTAAAGAATTTGACCTGGTATTAATATGACTGTTCCCATTTTTAATAAAATTTCAGCTTCTCTTTGTATTTCCACAGGATATAATATTTTAATTTTGTTTATAATGTTAAATTATACTGAGATATACTTAAGATAAAATATACTTACAATGTCTTCAAAATTATACTGTAAGACATACTTTGGATTAACTTGAAAATGTTGATTTAAAAAATGCTTTCTATACATGTACATTTACAAGTTTTACAAATTGAAACCAAATTTATAAATACATATTCTTAACCACTTAATAGCACTAACATTTCCAAGTTACTATATTGGATTTAATAATGCAAACTCATTTTCTCCATGTTGAAAACATATTGTCTAAAACTGGGATAATGCCATGTGTTTAATGCCACAGTCAACAAGGATATAAAATCCTTGTAATTATATATCATACATATATGTTTGTAAGAAAATATTTCTAAAAGTTGAAAGTAATTTCAGATTTTAGGAGTTCTTTTCCAACTGATTTCACAGGAGTCAATAGTTAACAAGCACTAGTTTGCTCTAATTGCACCACAGATAAGACACTACAGAAGGAATGCAGGACAAGCTCTGTGAAATGGTGCTGCCACCTCTGGCCTTAACGATGAGGTACTTTGCTATGCAGGAGACAACCATACCATGATCCTGCTGTATTGACCTCCTGGAAGTGATCAGATGAGAAAATTTGTTTCCTCCAACAACAGAGAATAATACCTAGTAATAAAATAGAATATCTATACAACTATAACAACACAATACATTTTTCTAATGTGTTTAGCAACATGTTTAGTTCCCTTAACTACTGATGTACTACTTCACATACATTTTCACTTTTATCCTCAATTTAAAAATATTTCCCAATTTCTCTTTTGAATTACTCTTTACAGTGAGGGTCAGTCAGAAGTATGTTATTTCATTTCCATATATCTGAAGGCAGTCCAGTTTGTTTTTTCCTGATAGATTTCTGATTTACCATAGTTATAAAGCTTGCATTAAGAGACTTAAATCCTTTCAAATGTGCTGAGTTGTTTTATAACTCAGAATACTTAAAAAAAGAGTAAACTCAGCACTCGGGAGGCAGAGGTAGGAGGAGCGCCATGAGTTCAAGGCCACCCTGAGACTACAAAGTGAATTCCAGGTCAGCCTGGACTAGAGCGAGACCCTACCTCGAAAAACCAAAAAAAAAAAAAAAAAAAAGAGTAAACTATTCCTCTTTGCTTGGGTTAAGTAAACAGTAAGTGTTCACTGGTCAATGTGTTTACTTAGCTTTTGTTTACTTATTCTGCAAAAAATTGAGTGAGGGATGCTGACATCTTTTACTACAATTATAGATTTGTCTATTTCTTATCACATGCCTATTAGTTTTTATTTTAATAATTTTGAAGCTCTTGCTTTAGTTGATAATTGGAATTTTTTCAAGTGATAAAATAATACTCTATCTTTGGTGGTATTCTTTTTTTTTTTTTAATATATATTTATTGTCCATAATGAGTTACATTATTTAGTGGGCAAACCATGCGTTGTTATCCCGAATTCCCCAATTCCCCCCCTCCCCATCCCTGATCAGTTGTATATCCTCCTCCGTGGGCTGTCTGTATTAGTCCTTGTGGCAAGGGATCCTGTATATCTTAGTACTCATCCCGGTCTTCCTG